>CANNZV010000903.1:0-203115 GCA_947561585.1 Caprella mutica
CGTTAAGTTCAGCGCTCAAGACTATTTTCTTTTATTCTAATTTCTAACTCATAGAAAATGAAACATTTGAGGAATTACAATTTTAAAATAAATTTATGTCATATCTCACTCCTAGTACCATTTGAAATAAGTTTAAGTGATTATTTTGATAATAAAATAGGGCCTTATTATATCTTCAATTTGAAATGAATCTCTCTCTCTCTTTTTACAGAAGCCGAAGTAGTTGGTTTGGAGGATACAAGACAGTCCATCACTGGTATGCTATTTAATGAAATATCATTGAAAATCTTCTTCTTATTGATAATTGATATAATTTTGAACTGTATATCATACATTAAATTTTATCAAATATAATAACCTGTGTTTTTTTTCTAAGACCTCATCTCGATCATGTATGGTAATAAAATGGCAAACGGTCTGGTATATGAAGCTCCTATGTTCTCAAGATGCTTCGTCTGCAAAGCGAAAAACTACAGGACTTGTTTGAAGGGCCATCTACTTTTTGGCACAATCTCCTGTATGGACTGTGGATGGTATGCAGATAAATGCTCAATCATGACCGAAAGAATGAGCATAAGTCCTTCATCGAAATCCTGCAAGCATGTCAACATAAAATGGAACTACGAAGCTTTTTACAAGGTGATGAAAACTAATGATCCTATTTACATGTCTGAATTTCTTCGACAATATCTTAAAATAACTTTTAGGATGAGAAAGTTTAAACCATGGTGTGAAGCTTATTTTCTTTTTCAAGAGAGCATGAAAAGTATACAAGATAACAAAGATTTTTGTAAACGAGAAATAGAAAAAACTCGTAAGTTATCAGACAGTAGCTCTTCAGTTCCTTCAAAAGAAGATGAAGAAATAAGAATCGATTTGCTTGATTCAGATATTAGTACGTGTGATGATGACCTTGATAACTATTTAGTAAATACTCAAAACTTTACTTCGAAAGAGAATAGCTTTACTCTAGATACTGTCAATAATTTTCCTGTGAAACCTGATACTTTAAATCAAAATGGCGTCCATATGCTGCATATTGACAAAAATCTGGAAGATCCAGACCAATTTCAGATAAATGCAATCAAACGTGTATTGTATGCTGGATATAAACCTTTAAAAGTTGGTAATTGTTCCAAAGAAAATGATTCTAATAGTATAATTCCAACTGGAGACAAAACCAATTATATTGACCTCACGAACTTTGAATCAAATGTTGAAGAAGAGCCAAGTACTGAGTATATTAGTCCAACTGATGACAAAACTAATTATATTGACCTCACTAACTTTGAATCAAATATTGAAGATGAGCCATGTACTGAGTATATTAGTCCAACTGGAGACAAATCTAATTATATTGACCTCACGAACTTTGAATCAAATGTTAAAGAAGAGCAAAGTGCTGACTATGTTAGTCCAGCTGAAGACAAAACCAATCATTTTGATCTCACGAACTTTGAATCAAATGTTAAAGAAGAGCAAAGTGCTGACTATGTTAGTCCAGCTGAAGACAAAACCAATCATTTTGATCTCACGAACTTTGAATCAAATGTTAAAGAAGAGCCAATTTCTGAGTATGATGATGAGGTTCTTTCAGATTCAACAAAAAACATGGATGTAAGACGTGAGAAGATTTCAATGCTACCTTCCAATGTTAGTTCTAACTGCATTACTATTGATATTTTATCCGACTTTTGTTTACTCTGTGGATATAATCTGTCATTAGAAAGAATGGTCTACGACTCGAAGATTGGTTGTATCACTTTCTTCTGTTCCAATTGTTATAAGAATCTGATTTACTTTATCGATAGTTAAAATTTATAAGATTTTAGTGATAGTTAAATAGTATGGTTTGTCAAATTTTGTAAAATAATTTAGTTTATAGTCATTTTGTACATTGTAGTTACAGAAAATAATATCATTGATAAAATCTGAAACATTTGGTTAAATGAGGTATTGTATATATATATATATCCTTCATTTTATATCAAAATCCAATTTTCCACTTCTGTAAGTGAAATGGTTGAATATGTTAGTTTAGTCCTAGTTTAAATAGGTTATCACATTGTTAGTTTTTTTTAAATTCATGAGCTTCTCACTAACGTGTACTGTTATTTTTTATTCGTGCATGAAGTTGCTACCCTATTTTAATATTCAGCATTAACTAATCCTAGGTAATGTCTGTTAGGTAGAAAACTAGGCATTCTCACAATAGCATATCTTTGTAATACACAGTAAATTAAGTGGAGGTAAAATTGTATTGTATATACTTGAGAAACATAAGCAATTAGCAGTACCTGAAAATAGAAACTACTAAGTTTCTAGGGAAGTTTTCTTAAGAAACTTAAGTTTCTAGGGAAGATACTGTAAAAAATCCTTCATGATTATTGGAATGGCATTAACGTTAATTTGTTAGACAGAATCTTGGACTGAAGTCTATGCTATGTATTTGTTCTTTCTCGCACCAACAAAATTAAGAATATGAACTGTTAATTCACATAATTTCATATATTGGCTTGTTTTAGACTGTTTAATGAATTACTTAATTATTGATTTTCAAATTTTCTGCTGATTGTCTTTTTTTTAGTTAGTAGAGATGATATGCAGCTTCACAGAGAAAGGTTTTTTTAATAGAAGCAATTTTCATTGAAATTTGTATTGCAGTATAGTATTTTATTCTGAAATTTTCTGGTATTCTATGCCTACAGAAATTTGAATTTATCGAAAAATGGAAAAAGGTTTTTTGACGAGTCTTATTATCCATTCTGGAAGATGATTTTACTTCGGAATAAAATGTTTTATATATTTTGGCTATTATCTAACATGAAAGTAATTTTTTTCTAAATACTTCCATCATCAACCATTCTCAAACTATGTCTAGTATAAAGTATTTGTAAATCTTTTATAGGGAATAGTGATATCATTGCTTTTGAGGGTATTATTTTGTAATTTAGGAAATATATTCTTTTCTTGTTTTTGTTTTATTCGTACTCATTGGTGATTAATGGCTAAGTGTATTAACCATTAATCATAGATCTATGGGAGTATCTCTCAAATATTAATTTGAGACCCGTTACCGAACTTCTCTCTTCTGGAATCAACGTGAATGATTGATTGACTGAAAAAATATACGCAAACTAGAGTGAGCTTTGTATTGCACCAAATGCAAAATCTTTAATTATAAGAGCAATTGGCACCTATGGAATTTATAAATTGCTCTCGTATATATTTTGCATAGTAAACCATTCACTTGCAAACTGCTTAGTCAGCTAAACTCAGCAACTAGAAGTTATGGCACTTTATTGAATTACCGTCCATCGGCAAGAATTTAATGTTTGTTTAAAAATACCTTTAGTTTGATATTTTAGACTTTAGACCAATGGGTTAGGTGTATATAAACGTCCCGCGAAATTTGAATACCTTCATTTTTATCTATTATGAACTCAAATACTAATTAATATGTGTAAATGGAGGCGTGCCCATTTACAGGTCATTAAGCAATCATGAAGTGTACAGTACAACCAACTAGAGAATACAACAAACTATATAACGACCCTTTATGTTGAAAGTTTCAAGATAATCTTCATTTATATAAGAAAATTACTTTGAAAAATATATGGTGATCACTTTTAAACTCTTAACATAAATGTAGTTTTTTGAATCCGTTAGTTTGTTGAACTGCGCACTTCGTGGTGTTTAATGACATGACAAGGGAGTTCAATGGGCGACACGCCCCATGTAACACATACTAGTACTCAATTTCATAATGAATAAAATGAAGGTATTGCTCGGTATTGAAAATGCGCAGTGTATTCTCGAGATTGTGCAAATGCAACATATGCAGCACTTTAAGTGACGTTTGATTGTTTTTTAAGATTTTATCTTCAATCTTGCTACAAGGATCGAGTCACTTCAGTCAATGTGAAGTTTGCTCTAACATATCGCCTGAGTTCAATATCACTGAAACTTGAACTCGATTAAAATGATGAGAATCTGAAATCAATTGAAGCAAGCAATGTGAAAACAGAGGAAATGGAAAAGGATGATTAGTCTGAAGATGCTTCTACCACTTTGGAGAAAAAATCTCAAGATTGTTTTTAATGGAAAAGTATCGTCTTGAGTAAAATAAATACAACTTTGAATTCTTTATTTTTGTAACATATTTTAGCCCCAGTGTCCAAAAGTAATTGTATTTGTTTCTAGAATTTCAGTAAGTAAAACATATAGAGAAAATTAATAAATACTTCAATGCAACGTTATTCTGATTATGTTTGAAACTAATTACTTCAGCATTTATAAAAATTATTTAATGGAATATAGGAAGAATAATTAAACAATGCTGGAAAATATTTCGTCTGAAATGATAGTATTTTCTGATATTATGGATATTTTCAAATTAATATTAGTTGATGTTACTGTTTATTCGAATACTTACACGGTATTAAATAAGCACACATATATACAGGGTGACCCACAAAAAGTTTACCCAAGCTTTACTTAATACAAATATCGTACACGTACAATCTTTTAGCAATGACTGTGGTATTTATTATATTTATATTAATTCTAACTTGGGTACACTTTTTTGTGGGTCACCCTGTATAAAAAAATGACTTCTATTTTTATCCAGTAGGTACGGATAAAATATTTTTTTCGCTGAAAAGTATATGACTTGAATCATGAAGAGTAGTAATGAAATATTACATATTTTGTGAATTTCTAAAACGTGTATTTGAAAAATAATGGGTCCTTCAGCATGTATATTACGATCTGAAGTCAACAAAGCTTAGCACTTTTATTTATTATCAAAATGGTAAGAATAAATATGCGAACAAATGTTATTAAATTCTATTTTTTAGAAGTGGTTTAACGACAAGCGCCATCTGCCGGTTAGTTTCTACATAATTTAATTTATAAACAACATATTTCCTTTTATGCTCTGAATTATTTTAACCGTGAAAAAAATTAATGATATTGTTGTAATATATAGGTAAAGAAAACAGTAATTGAAAAAAAATGAATCACAATTTTTAGTAATGAAAGCGTTGAGACACATGAGTTCTTATTTATACACATATCTTTAACTGGTCGTTTATGGAAAATATCTTTAAAAATCACGTAAAATATATCGAAAGGGAACATACCTATATCGTGTACGGACAATTCGTCGTGTTTAGTTTTCTTTAGTTTTTTCCATATTCATATTTATAAATTTTTAACTCAAATAGAACACGATTTTGTACAATTTTTCAAATAACATCCACAGATTTTGAGTTGGTTTGATCTGAGGTTTTAAGATTTATATAAATTACTCGTATTGTTGATACCAAGTCTTGATATTATTTTATTTTTCAATTGTTTTTTTCTATTTCAAAATGTTTATTAATTTATTTCGTCATGTGGAATAATTTAATTTCAAAATAATGGAAGATTACTTATTAGAAAATTTTTTGTATTGTAAATACCAAGTTTTGTACATATTGTATCATTTATTAATTTGAAGATTTGAAAGAAATGGAAAATAAGGCAAATAAAGGGCGAAATTAAATATGAAGCAAATTAATAAAATGAAATAGGGCGACGAATTGTCCTAGCACCGACCATAGAGTTATGATAAACTACTCTAGAGAGAGGAAGTGTTGCAGCGATTGCAGGACGCTAAGGAAGACGGCATAAAACCTTATTTTGTTTCAGTTATATCAGTTCTCCATTAAATTTTGTTTCAGTTATATCATTTCTCCATTAAACTGACGCTAGATTGCCAGTCACGTGACCCAAAAATAAGGATTTTAGCGTCCCGCAAGACGCGATATTATTTTGGCTACTGACTCACCACTTGGCATCAACATGCATATATGTCGTCAATTAGGACATGAAGGGTTAATAATAATGATTGAATTCAAACTATTTTGTAAAGTGGAGTGAAACAAGTATTTGGACAAATCAAAACTATTTATTTTCATTATTTTGGTTAAAAAAAAAACATTCTTAAATAATAATTTTAAATGATGTTATGTCAAACACTTCCCAAACAAAACTGCAAAGTCCTGTTTTTTAGGAAAAGGTTTAGAATTTGAAAAATAAGTGATGACAGTGGTAACCTATTAAAAGTATTAAGCAAATTGTACTCGTGAAAATGGTGGCAACTTCTTCAGTTTTATTTGAATACCAATTAAGATGCAGTGGGTCAGGCCTCTAATAAGTAGTTGCTTCTAATGAAAAAGAATGGTGAAAGACAGTTAGGTTGACAGCATACTACAGTAGAACTCCTCTATAGTGAACTTCAACTAGTTCACTATAGAGAGTTTACACTACTATAGAGGATATAAGAGATGAATAGGAAAACTGCCCTTTTTATGGCAGACTATAATTTTTTTTCTTTTTGAAATGAATGTTACAGGGTTTTCCACTTCTCAGAACTCTAAAAACTAGGATGGTTCACTTCACATGACTTCACTATAGAGGAGTTGCACTGGTATAAATCCTCTATAATGAACTACAACTAATTTACTTGAGAAAACTTATGAATTTTTGTGACACACTAAACTAAATATGTTCACTACTGAGGTAAGTTCACTATAAAGGATTCTACTATACAGCAGTTCACTATAGACGAGTTTAACTGTTGAACAAAGTATTGATTTGACAGACTCAGTACTATCTTATCTGAGAGAAGGCGGGATGTTTCATGGGCCTTAACCACATGTACTTACTCCCTTTTATCGTTTTTATGCATTAAATAGGTTTCCATCTAGATTTTTCATGCTGCGTCACCTACAGTGTTCCGATGAAGGTCAGAATAGAACTCAACGTGCAACAACAGTGTCAAAGGTTCACGAACCGAAATCTACTTTAGGGTACAAAATATCAAAGTATTGATGGAGAGATAAGATAATGTAGTGGCACGTACATGATCATTATCTTAACTAGGCATTCTCACAAACACATACCATTAAATTAAGTGAAGGTAAAATCAATTTAAATATGTATATTATATTATTTAATTTAAATTATCCTTGATTTTTACATTATCATTTTTATAATTTTCTCATCACATCTGTAATGAGTAATATTAAACATTATGCATTCAACATAGATAGAATGAAATATTCTGCAAATCATGCTTTTTATTTAGTTATTATTAAAGTTCCTCTCCAGGCTCCGGGAAAACAAGGGGTTTATTACATTTTATTATATTACTAAGGTTTATGATTATTAATCTGCAAATTGCATACAACTCGTTTCACCACATGTTTTTATATATTATTTTAAAGTTTTTAATACTCTGTGTGTAACATTGTGTGAAGCACTATAACCTGACGCTGAAAAAAGATTGCGAACTCTTTGTTCTGATTTCCAATTGGAATTTTATGAACAAACATTGCATGTTCAGGCTTCCTTTAAGATTTAAATTATTTCCTGAAGTATAATAACGTTTTAATAATAAGTTTATCCAATTGTATACTTTTACAGGAATATTGAATATTGGATTAATTCTAACGACATGGATGACAGTAAAAACAAACGGTGTACATTCTTTTTCTTCGAACTGAAAATTAGCAATTCGGAAGTAAAACGGCTATATTGTAGAGTTTTGATTATAAAAATCTATAATAACATATAAAATTGAATATATGTTGACAAATTTCATGAAGTTAGCAGAAAAAACGATAAGAAACATTAGCCTCATTGATTAAAGCAATAAAATAATAATTGGAGGGGACCTTTAACCTAAAATGCTGATCTTTCAAAAACATCGAAGTGAACTTTAGATTTGTTTTCATTCATGTGAGAAGTTATTATATGAAAGTAAAGTGGAAGGTTTAAGTTACCGCTAAAATAGCTTTGTTTTGATTGGTAGGTTAAATAAAGTTTTAACCAACACTAAAGTATAATATAAATCAGGTATTTTATAAGTTTGCAAACAATAAAATTGTGTATGTGAGTGGTAGAGTATGAGTAAGAAGAATACAGTAATTTATGATATTGATATGAATTTTACAAAATAGTAGACACAATATAATTCAAGAAAGGTATGGACAATATTACATTTCAAAGATTAATAAAGATTATTACCTATGTAACACAAGCAAATATTTGAAGAGTATTTCTTACATCTATCAGTCACTGTCACTTACCAAATTAATGGACTAAGTTAGGTTGCTGCACAATGTAGTGGACAAAAAGAAATGATATCTGAAGCCTAGAAATGGTCTCTCATACTATAGTGACCAAACATTCTATGACTCATGGGAAATTATTTAAACATTCGAATGCATTACAAGACCTTCAAATGTTTATAAATAAGAAATAATGACATAAGCCTTCAAGATAGCTTTTACGAATAATGTAATGAAATTCGATGGATGTTTGTGAAAAAGATACAAAACAGTAGAGTTTTCTATAAAATGCACTCGTATATTTTGAGTTTCTGTTTTTATCAATCTTTGTGTACATTACATTAAATATACTATTTGTTCAATTTAGTCGGTATTAATTACATTAGGCTGGGTACGTAATGTTAAATTGATTTTGCTTAGCATACACTTTAATTAAGACCATTGAGTCCCCTAAAGGGCCGTACACACGTAGTGTTTTTTAAGTCTTTCCACCAGACTTTTTGCTAAGCTCCTCCTACTTTTTCCACGAAAATATAAGAAAAAACGATACAATTATTATTTATTTCAGTTGGTATCCATGATGCCTGCGAGTATCATGGATACCAACTGAAATAAATGATATTTTTTATCGTTTTTTACAGACTTACAGAACACTACGTGTGTACGGCCCTTTAGCCCCCCCCCCCCCTCTCTCTAAAAAAAGTCTCTTATTAATCTATTACAATTATTCAATCATTCTTATGCTTTAAACTAATATTTAACATCAACATTGTTAATAAATTATCTAGTGAAACCTTATTTATAAAACAATAATTTCACAAATTTACCATTATAATTTCTATAATAAATCGAGTTATCATATAGAAAATTTTAATTTTAAGGATTCCAAATATATAAGATCAACTGATCTTGTTTCATTATCCTCTTACAACTATACCAAGCTCTTCCCATTCTAAACTCCATATGAAACAATTTATTCAAGAATGCAGAGTAACAGTAAGCAATAAATTATTACCTACATTCACAAAAAGAAAGAAAAAAATATCATACAAAATACTGTATTCAAGGCTCATTCAAACACAAGTTGGCTTTTAGGGCAGCCGATATGAAGTTAAACCTATGCCAGTCTCATAGCTCTCTCTCAATAAATACTTTATTTAAGTACTTCTTGCTTGCCAGTTATGACCCATTATTGGAGTCTTTAACATAGACTAATAGACTCTTATTGTTACAAGAACTTTGCGTTTATTCATTTTAGGGAGTGTGCATTGATGCTGTGTAGACGCTGAATTCTTTTGCTAAGAGATTTGCAAACGATAAATGTACTACATTTTAACAATATACGATTTTTGGATATAAGTTGTTTATAGTTAGCCAACAAATATAATACTATGTTTTCATTATAACATTATCTTTTTAGAAAGCGTCCAGAATATAACTTACTAATTAATTTGAAATGATTAATTTTAAATAATACATTTTCACTGTGTAAGAAGGTATAGATTACCTTAAACATTGACATCGAAAGTGTAGAGAACGTGGTATCGTTTAGAAATATAATTGACACGACTATGTTTGCTCGTGAGTCTAATAACAATACTGAAAACAACATTTCTACGTTCTACAACTATGTACACCTATTTTACTTCACATTACAAGATGTGCTCCAAATTATCACCATTTTGCTGGAGACAGACTTGTATACGGCGATCAGCTAAGTTGTTTTCATACACTCTGTCACTCTGATAACTCAATAAGTAGGAATTTGGAGGTTCAGGTCTTGAGAAAGTGGTGCCAACTCAGAATCTCGGCGACGACAGACAACTCAGTCTGGGGAAAAAGCTGATCTAACCGTTCCAAAGCCACATTACCCGTGTGAGGAGTAGCCCCATCCTGCTGAAACAACAGACAATTCTTTCTGAAAATGTTGCAACCTCTTTCACCATTTTTTCGGCTCAGCATTGGTCCAGGTCCTTGAGTTAGCGCTCTTTAAAGGTCCTCTCCAGGCTCCGGGAAAAAAATGAGTTTATAACATAATATTATAGAACTTAGGTATACGATCATTATTCCGTAAATTGCATACAATTCGGTTCAGTATATATTTTATAATTTGTTTTCAAAGTTTTTTAGTACTCTGTGAGCATTAATTGAGCGAATCACTAATCTGATGCTCAAGAAGAAGATTGTACACTCTTTATTTTGATTACAAATTTGAATTTAATCAACAAACCATTCGTTTTCGGCCATTATTTTAGATATTAATTGTTTACTAAACTATATAAACGTTTCTATTATAAGTTCATTCAATTTTTTACCTTTAAATGAATATTAAATGGATTCATCAAATCTAATACCTAGTTGACAATCAAAACAAATGGTGTACATTCTTTTTCTTCAGGCTGAAAATGTCTTAAATTAGTAAGTCGGAAGTAAAATAGGTTTTGTAGAGTTTTGATTATAAAAATCTTTTAAAGCATATAAAATTAAAAATATGCTACCAAATTCGATGCGGTTTGCAGCAAAATGATAAGAAACATTAGCCTCGTTGAATAAGGCAATAAAAATAGTTGCTTGGAGGGGACCTTTAATGACAGTGAGTGATCCCTCATTCTCGTCTTCGAACAAAAATAGTCCGATGATTCCATGTTTGGATATTATACCCATATTGTACACCTTTTTTAACTGGAGAGGTCGTTGAAGAACTTCATTAGGAGCAGTTGCGTCCATGAAAATGTTATTTCTGCTGTTATCATGCCCTGGCAGCAAGAAGTGAGCCTCGATCGCCGCCAAACCATAAGTCACAATTTTTGATAATTTTGACTATACCTATATGAAGTCACACAGAAAAGGACAAAGTTAATAGATAAAATTGGGTACAAGGTTTTTTGAGACACCCTGTATTTTATGCTATTATATAAGTCAATGCATGTCTTTCTATTTAATTTCAACTTTTTCTATTTATTTATTTCAATTATTTATGATATGTTTTTATTTTATTTTTTAATACTTAATTATTAAATTTAACAACAGAAGAGGAAGTAAAGAACAACAGGAAGTAAAGCTCAATCTAAGATTAACTGCATCTTTATCGAAAAATTCATTTTTTCCTAAATTAAATTGTAGTCAAATGTAATACGTATTGAAATTTTAGCATCGGCAGATATTTTCTGAATTCTGAGAGTCTTCTAACACGCTCATTCATGTCTGATTCGTTAGAAAATGGCTCTTGTTTCAAATTTTTGGCAGGGCGGTGGCAAGCCGCAAGATACAATTAGTTAGTTGTTTCAATTTTCTGTTTTTAAAATCTGATAGGGCTCAGGCTGGATGGCTGGAGACTATTCTCTTTGCCGCAAGTCTTATGGATACTCAGTATCACTATCCCCCAATAGAAGAAGGCAAGATACATAGCAACCGTAGTGCAACTGTGCAAGGAAGTTATAGCCAAGTGACTATAGTAGTCTAGTAACAGTAACACGAACTACCTACCTTAGGCTACCTAGCATTTTCGACCTTGCGGCAGTATGGAAAAGTTAGTGCCATTTGTAGTTGTAGTTCGCTTAAGAGGTGATGAACTCTGTAGTCTGTGGTAACATGAGGGTAAAAAAATAGGGGAAATTTCCCTCATTTTGTGAGAGCCGAGGCCGAGAGCGAGAGGAAAGAGATGTTAGGTTATGAACTTACAACCGTTACGTTACTTAGAAGTTTTGAACTAGAATATAGGTATAGCTACGGTCACGCAGGTAAATTGCCCAGTCTGTATTTACTATTTGGTGCACAAAATCCCACTGACTTTTTAATAAAGCTGAAAAAATCCTCCATAATTTTCCAGCAACATTTTCTCCATTTTTCCACCGAAAATTAATGGTAACATACCTAGGAATAAATAGCTAAAAATCCACTGACTTTGCCTGAATATTATATTCAAAGGGGAAAAGATTCCACCGACAAGTTGGTGGAACTGGAATTTACCACGAAATACAGACTGAGACTGGTAAATTAAAATTGCCATATATAAGAGCCACTGAGCCAGATTGTATTTGGTGGTAAATTCCAATGATAAGTTGGCAGATATTCAATTTCTCTAATAAAAAAATTCCTGCAATGTCAGAGGATATTTAGCTATTAATTCCTATATTACCATTAATTTTTGGAGGGGAAACTGGAAAAATGTTGGAGGACTAGGATACGTATCTAAAAGCTGAGCGGCGCACACCAGTACGGCGCACCAGATTACGGCGCACCACTGTACATTCTATTAGATAGGTAATTTGAATACAGATTAATGACAAATGGAGTGAATTTGATAGGTAATTGTCGTATCAAATTTATGTCTGACACCTGACGGTACCTGAATCCAATGTTTATACTACACAGCCAGTCTGCAGAATATGGAACATTTTTCCAAGACTCTCTGCGGGAGTTTTTGAATGAAATTTTAGAAATTGGAGATCTCTGCGGGAGATTTTGAATTAATTCCTATGTTACCATTAATTTAGCTGCGGGAGATTTTGAATTAATTCCTATGTTACCATTAATTTAGCTGCGGGAGATTCTGAATCTGCTGCTGAGAGTCAGAGAGTAGCTCTCTCTCAAATTAAAGTCTCTGCGGGAGAAGAGACACATTCTGCAGACTGGCAGTACACAGTTTAATTATTTGATTGAGATGTTTAATTTGGAATAGAAAATAAAATTCATCATAGAAAACTGTAATTGTAATTTTATGGGGTAACTATTGTAAACTTTCAGTCTGAGATGTAAATAAAAACTTATCAGTTAGCCGTTAGGTAGATGTATCGGGGGGCGTGCCGCCCCCCGAACCCCCCTGCCAGGTCATTAAACAATCATGAAGTGTGCAGAACAACAAACTAGCGGATACAACAAACTACATAACAGTTTTTCACATTGAGGTCATTAATAGAAAGTACAGTGGTGCGCCGTACCAAGTAAAATAGTATGTCTCATAAACTCACCATTTGTCTCTCCAGCTCTCTCCAAAATTCAACAAATTCTCTCCAAAATGATCAAATTTTCATAAATTCTCTCCAAAATAACATTGTAGCATAGGAGAAAAATAGATAAAACTCGCCATTTGCAATTGGAGGGCTCAAAATAACTGTCACAAACTCGCCATTAAAATGGCGAGTTTGGACATGCTTTATTACTTGGGCGCCGTATTGTAGTGCGCCGTGATGTGGTGCGCCGCTCAGCTTTTAGATACTTATGAGGACTAGACAAATTTGTGAAAAATGTTGGCAGCTATTTCTCAGATTTTTGTAAAAGTCAGAGTTCAGTGCACCAACGGGTAAATACAAACTGGTATAAGAGTATGTCTGTTAAAGATAAAGCCAAATAGCCAATCCATGTTACAGAGTATTCAGTTAAAGCCCAGTCTGTATTTGGTGCACAAAATCCCACTGACTTTATCAAAAAGCAGCAAAGCTGAAAAAATCCACCATAAATTTCCAGTAATATGGCTAATCCACCAACATTTTCCCAATTTATCCACCGAAAATTAATGGTAACATAAGAATAAATAGCTAAAAATCCACCGACTTTGCCAGAATATTATTTTCTAAGGGGAAAAATTCCACCGACATGTTGGTGGAATTTACCACGAAATACAGACTGGGTTAAAGCCAAATTGCCAATTAATTGGCTTAGATTTCAAATGGTCAAAACTCAGATTATAGATAGGTATGTCTCAGTCTAATTGACTTTAAATTTTGAATTAATTCCCATGTTTTAAAGTATGGACAAAGTCGCCAATATATTGGCGACTTTTGAGGGGTTAAATAAGTTGGAAAACCTGTAAATAACAACTAAATCACTCCTAAAATAGTCTCAAGAGATACACATGCATCAGGCATGAAGCATAAGGATATTTCCAAGTGTACAATCTTCACAAGGAACTCAAATCTCTCATTTAAAGTACCTTAAATGTGGCGACCTGGATTCATTTTCTCACTAAACTGGCGACTTTCCTGCTACACTTTAAAACATGGATTAATTCCTATGTTCTCATGTTAATTTTGGCTTGAAATCTTCAAAAAATGAGCCAAATTGGCTTGGCTCAGCCCAGTCTGTATTTGGTGCACATAATCCCACTGACTTTTTCAAAAAGCTGAAATAATCCACCATAAATTTCTAGTAATTTGGCTAATCTACCAACATTATCCCAATTTATCCACCGAAAATTAATGGTAACATAGGAATAATTAGCTGAAAATCCACCGACTTTGCCAGAATATTATTTTCACAGGCCCACAGGGGAAAAAATTCCACCCACATGTCGGTGGAATTTACCACGAAATACAGACTGGGACTCAGCCGCTCAGAATTTTCTTGAAATTTTGGCTCAATCATTGGCTTACAATTTTCCGTCATCTGAAACATGGAAGTTAAATTAATTGGCTTAGATTTGAAATGGTCAAGTCTCAGATATGTCTAATTGGCTTTGTCCATGTACCATGTTTCAAACTGTGGCAGGAAAATCGCCAGTTTAGTGAGAAAATAGCCACGTTTAAGATACTTGAAAGAAGAAATTTGACTTCCTAGTGAAGATTTTACACTTGAAAATATCCTCATGCTTCATGTCTGATGCATGTGCATCTCAGACTCTTAAAGACTATTTTATGGGTGATTTACTTGTCATGTACCCAGTCTGCAGAGTATGGGACATTTTTAACATTTTCTGTGCGAACAATCCTTAATTTCTTCCTATATTTACATGTATTTTACTGAGATTCTGAGAATATATAACAATAACAATAATCTTTATTCAGAAAAAATAAAAAATATAAACATACATTTACAAAGTACAAAAGCTAAAATAAAGGATTTCTTAGAGAACAGTTAACCAGTTCGGGGCAGTTCCTGCAGTCTGGTCATGTACATGTTTTTCAACTTATTTCACCACTCAAAACTCGTCAATATAGGGTCAAGCAGGTAAATTGCGGCCCATTAACTAATTGCAGCCTTTAACAACAGAAACTTCATAGCTTCATAACACTCGTTAAAAACATAAAGTAATAAATTATAGCATGCACTGCGCTTATTTTGATAGTTATGCAACATTTTAATGTAATTTCGGTTCAGAATGTTTTAGACTCTCTTGAGAGGGCCGCAATTAAAAATTGAAGTGCCGCAATTTACCTGCGTTACCCTATACTGGCGACTTTGTCCATGCTCCAGTCTGCAAAGTGTGTCAAATCTGTCAACAAGATTTCATTTTTCAAGTCAATTAGTCTCCAAAAAATTTCAAATTTGTCTCCAAAATGACCAAATTATTTCAAAATGTCTCCAATGATAACATGTAAAAATAGAAATTAATTAGAAAATAGTCACCAAGATTTTGTTTTGATGAATTTTCCCTCAAATATAGTCACTAACATAAAGTATTGAGTAGCTGTAGGCTTGTTTCTACTTGGAATTGAGGGTAAATTTGGCTGACAAATTGACAATGACATATCATATCCCTGACTTTTCTTCTCTAATTTTTGTAATTTATACTTAATCAGACTGGGGTCAATGGGTAGGATTTTGACGGTTTTTAAATTACACAATATTCTTTTATTTGACCAGTAGTCAGTCTATATATTGTTATGGCATGACTTCCTTTATACAAAAGCAGACTTTCTTTAAATAATTAAACTAAACTAAAAGTTGAATTTCCAATTACCTATTAAACATCGTATTGTTAAAAATACAAATAGCGTAAAATAGAAATATGAAATTTAAACCTAAAAGAGCATTGTTAACACATATTAAATGTTAAAGGAAGAAATGTTAAACATAGTTTACAACTTTACTTCATGGGAGAAGTCAGAGCCAGTCTTAGTCTAGATGTGCTGCAGTGTAGACCTTAATTTGTGTGCCTCTGATAAACCTTAATTGTGCTCTATTGATAATAATTTTTATTGTGTTTTACAAAAAAAAAGGATATGTAAATTTATGGTAGCTGCAATTAAGTGTGTTTAAAATTGTTTTCTGTTTCTAGGATTGTCATAACCAGGGTAAGAATACACCTTTTTATTTGTGATTCATATTAATAATAGTATGCATTTATTAAAGTAGTTTATTTTGATGTTAGAGCCTGGTCATTGTCTCAAATGAAAGAATGAAAACTGAAAAATCTTTATTTCCGAAAAGCTTAGATGTTGTGGAACACGGCCCCTAACAATATTGTAGCTACATTTTTAATTTAGTTCTGTACCTCTAGTCAGTTTTCAGTGAAATGTGATCATAGATCAATACTTTAGATTTTAAAAAGCAATCAGGAGATTTACTTATGAAGTTATGTCAAAATTTCTGTCTTTTTGCAAGCCTACTGTCCTATTCAGTCTACAGGTAAGTGAGAGACTGATAATTGTACTAGGTGTAGTAGGTAAATATTGTTGATGTTTATTCTTTTTATTTCAGTTTTATTAAGTAGTTGACCCTTTTATTTTTCCTTACTATGAGCGAAGAATCCAATGTACTGCCATCACTAAAGAGGTGAGTGTGAAGACACTAACTATACTATTGGTAGGTATGATGAAGTGATGGGGAATGAACCAATTACAGAATTGTGAACATTATTATACATTTTGATTGCTTATGTCTATCAAATTAAATTCATTGAGCACATCATATGTTTGTAAAATAAGCAACTGGTAATTGATTCATCACACTTTTATATTATTAGTATTACTAATAATATTTATTATAATATTAGGTATCAGATTGTGAAAAAAATGAAGTTATGTAAAATGCTTTCAAATTCATACTAATATTGTCAATTTGATAGCCTATTTCTATAGGATTTGGATATGTTTATCTTTTTTTAATCAAACATTTTACAATATATTTCGGTTAATGATTAGCGAGTACAATATCATGTATATTTTGCTTTTTATGTTTAACTTGCTTATCTCAATTATGAGTAAGTAATAACTTCCTATTTTGAAAGCTACAATTCTATTGACAGGGCCTGCAGTCCCAAATGTGCTTTCCAGGGGGAGAAACTGACCCTCTGTGATGTTGATGTGATGTTGTCAAGACATCCCCGACCACATTTCATGTGTCCCAATAATGACAACACCAAAACTCAGCCCATTGTCTTGATCCAGCCCTATTCTGAGGTATAATATCATGAATGGTTCTACTTAGTGTATAGCTTAATTCTTCTAAAATATGACTAATAATATTATTCATGTTTGAACTGGCAAGAACATGTTTGAACTGGCAGGAACATGTTTGAACTGGCAAGAACATGTTTGAACTGGCAAGAACATGTTTGAACTGGCAAGAATATGTTTGAACTGGCAAGAACATGGTAGCTATTTCCTCGCTGTGAAATAAGTTTCCACTTCATTTCAGATAGTTCGGAGAAATACAATCCTTAGTGAAAGCTTCACTCCTGTTTCTAACAAAACCAAAAATTCATCTACCGGTAAATAAACATCTTCTAAACTGATAATTAATCCTTCCTTCATTCCTAGATTAATAAGCAAATTTGTATGCACATTAGTCTGAAAAATCACACTTTTGTAGTCACGGGTTGGATATTTTTTAAATGTTTGTGGTATAGTTTTCTGTCATTGCAGACCTCAATGTTACGGGTTCTCCTCTCCGTCTAGTGTTCAATGAAGATACTTTCAACTACAATTCACCTTTCACAATAAAGGCTCCCATCAAGAATAATAATCTGGGCCCTGCAGTGTCAGTATTTCACAGCAATGCTTTTGACTTCAAGACTGCAAGGTAGGTACCTACACTAAATGCTGATGTGTTACTGTGATGGTGGTAGTGTTGGGAAATGTTATTAATATGAGCACTGATGATGAATGGGGAAGTGTATCGGCAGCATTAAACATTAGAATTTATATCTAGCCACATTTAAATAGATGCCTAATTTAGGCAATTTAGCTATAGGCTAATTTCTGAAGAGCTTCTATTAATAATTGTAAAATGGGAGGTCAAACTTTTCATTTCATGGTTAACCTATTTAAATATAATCATTATAATGTTTAAAATATCTTGCCTTACTAGAGTAAGCTCCATTATCCTCTTGGGTTAATTTTTTTTTTAAGTCAGCGATAGGGTAGGTACCCCAGTGGGTACGCATCTTACATAAAAACACTTACTCCAGCTGAATGGCTGAGATCTAATTCGCGTTAGTCACAAAATGAACTTCAAACATTCATTTATACTTGGTATAATGTACAAAAGAAACAGACGCCTATGTGAGATACAGTAATGTGTTCAAATCAATAACTCTCAAATTTTGAAAGTTTCTTAGAAAAAACGTTAAATTTTTCAATTTTTTGGTGTAGGTAAAAATGCATTTGTGATTGTTCAACGTACTATTTATGTTTCAGGGAAGAAAGAATACGTTCTGAAATGCAAAAAAACTATACATAGAGTATTCTAATGTGCTCCATTAGGAGCTGACAGGGGTGCGTACCCATTGGTCTGAAAAATGCTGTTAGACCAATGGGTACGCAATATTTAGAATACATTATAGATCGCCCCTCCATTGAACACACTAATACTCACAATTTTCACCCTTATTTCTAAAGTAAATAGGAGTTAATATTGCTTACCAAACATGAATAACGTAAGGGTGAAGCTCTGTACCCAATTGGTACGCTGTGCGCAAACACCTGTATGTACGCGCGTACACATAGGGTTTTTGTCCCCTAAATGTACGCATCCAATACTTCGTAGTCGTGTGTAAAAACGGTGAAATATTGATAAAAACTGTGACATACACCATTGAATATAAGAACTATGCCACACAACAGAAACTCTCAACTATTATAGTGAGTAACTGAGTATACACGGACCATTTGAAGAAAAAAAATCTTGAAAAATGCGTACCTATTGGGGTACTAACCTATGGCCTTTGGTTCCAAAGCAGACAGAATTTTTTTTTTTTTTAGATTCTCAGTTGAAATTCTTCATTTATTCTGTTTGTTCTTCCTTGCAGTCGCCTGTGTACCAAGCTACACGCCCTAATAAACCAAGGGATTGCAGAAGATGAAGAATACCTACCTATCTACCTGCTGTTGGATAGCAAGGATATCAGGGTACAAGAGTTAACAAAATATAATAGTGTGCCGAGGCCAAGTTCTGAATTCTCTCCAAAACTAAGATTTAGCCAAATTTTCTTTCCAATCTCATTATTTAGTAATTGGCTAAAGGGGCCAAACTCTGTAACTTGGCTTTACGAAAAGTTTATAACTAATTAAAAACAATAAAGCAGTTTATCTTTCTTTCGCTAGCTGAAGGCTTCTTCACACATTTGTCCGATCCGTCTCCTCTCAGTGTCAGTGAAAATATATCGCTACTTTCATTTCACGGACACTTTCACCCTGTACCGGCTCCTCCCAGTGATAAATCACCTACCGGTGACGTCCTGGACGGATCCCTGACATGTGTGAAGGAGCCTTAATCAGGCTGTTGTTTGATAGTGATTGGTTATTTAGTTCCCATTATTTACTTTTTGGACTTATTAATTAAATACTTAATTAATTATTATGTTAATACTATGTAGGTAACTATTTTAAATGATTTTAGGATAAATAAATTAGTTCATCACTTTCAAAATATTATCAGTTGTAATTTGAAGAGTTCAGTGTGAATTTATCCTAAAATCTTGTAGCATAGTTACATAATGATTAATTAGGTATTTAATAAATTAAACATAATATAAATCAGAGATGTAAATAACATCCGAAAATTAAATAACGGTGATCCAATTACCGGGGGTTTAATTACCTAGCACCTTGTACGACTGTTCTAACGCACTTCAAACCCACAGAAAACTCTATTTCTTGGCATGACTCCAGGCAGCTCACCCCGAAGCAGGTCTAACTGTTGGTACTCAGGCCCCTTCTCTTCTCAAGAGGAAGTACCTCAACTGCTGCAGATCAAAGGGATGCTCACAGGGGCGGCAACGGCAACCTTGGTGAGCACTACCTACCATTAGTAACTTTTACAGTCTCTAAGTTATGGAAGATATTATGTAATAAGCTTTAGAGTTTAGATGATAGTGCTCGGGTTATGCTCTTCAACTACGAGGTCTTACAGTTTTATATTATATAGACTCTTAGACTTAATTTGCTAGCTATATAATCTTTTCATTTTCCTCCATTTCATCTCTTCCCTTGGTAGTGACTGTGTTCGTGGAGTAGCTTTTCTGCATTCATGAGCTTTGTCACAGGCCAGCAGTATGTGACTTTGTTCATCGAGCCACTTTCCTTTTACGGCAGCTTAGTCTCTTGTATTTATTTTTCCTGACGCCAGAGATATGGCCTTTGGTTCTGAAGCAGACGTTGAACCCCCTGATAAATTAGTAGGGAGCCTCTGAACTATGTAAATAGTGTAATAACTGATGTTCACTTGTTTGCAGGCAGACATCTCTGCGTGTTCAGTCTATCAAGTTGTTCCTTTTCAAAAGGAAGAAGAGCAGTGCAATGAGAATGGTGATTGTATTGGAGATAGAAATACTCCCAGTGATTAATAGTAATCACTAATCAATATTGGTATAGCTTTGGGAATATAATCTCTGTCCATAATTGATAATGTTATAGGTACAGAACTTAGAAGTGCTGTCAATAATGAATAGTATTTAATTTGTTATAACAAATTATAAAAAATAACAATAAAAGCGCTGGCATTGATTAAGATTATTTACGAAAGGTTCTTCAGCAACCTTTTCTTTACAAATATATAGCTAATTTTTAACCTTTAACTTAAATTGTTAATCCAGATACCTTTTCTTTACTTGTTTGTTATAAACTACTTACATTTTTCTATTGTTGCCCTTAGCTATAGATTTAAAAACTTCTCTCCTTCTATCTAATTTGTCCCTGTGCCACAGACTCTACTCTGCTACAAATAGTGTGTCGCTGGGACAAACCTATTGGGGTGCTTTGTAACCCGCCCCCAGATGCTACTTCTACCTTGGTGAGTGATTAGTGATCTAAGTACATACTTCTACCTTGGTGAGTGATTATTGATCTAAGTACATACTTCTACCTTGGTGAGTGATTAGTGATCTAAGTACATACTTCTACCTTGGTGAGTGATTAGTGATCTAAATACATACTTCTACCTTGGTGAGTGATTAGTGATCTAACTTCTAAGTACATACTTCTATCTTGGTGAGTGATTAGTGATCTAAGTACATACTTCTACCTTTGTGAGTGATTAGTGATCTAAGTACATACTTCTACCTTGGTGAGTGATTAGTGATCTAAGTACATACTTCTACCTTGGTGAGTGATTAGTGATCTAAGTACATACTTCTACCTTGGTGAGTGATTAGTGAACTAAGTAATTACCTCTACCTTGGTGAGTGATTAGTGATCTAAGTACATACTTCTACCTTGGTGAGTGATTAGTGATCTAAGTACATACTTCTACCTTGGTGAGTGATTAATGAACTAAGTAATTACCCCTACCTTGGTGAGTGATTAGTGATCTAAGTACATACTTCTACCTTGGTGAGTGATTAGTGAACTAAGTAATTACCTCTACCTTGGTGAGTGATTAATGAACTAAGTAATTACCTCTACCTTGGTGAGTGATTAGTGATCTAAGTACATACTTCTACCTTGGTGAGTGATTAGTGAACTAAGTAATTACCTCTACCTTGGTGAGTGATTAGTGATCTAAGTACATACCTCTACCTTGGTGAGTGATTAGTGATCTAAGTAGATACCTCTACCTTGGTGAGTGATTAGTGATCTAAGTAGATACCTCTACCTTGGTGAGTGATTAGTGATCTAAGTAGATACCTCTACCTTGTTGAGTGATTAGTGATCTAAGTACATTCCTTTTCATATCACATTCTTCTAAATTGTTTACCATTTTGTTACTTACTTATCTTCATTTTAACACATTCCCCGTGGGTCAAGCATGGACTGCATTGTCTCTCCAATATCGCATTTTGACCCACCAGTGGGTGAGCGAGCTTTTTAACATGCAAATAATAAAAAGTTGCGTAATGATTCGTGAATGAATCAGCATTTCTATTGAATCACAAGTCTATAACTGTATAGCTATTACAAAAGAAAACGCTCCAGAGTTATAACTCTATGTATCACACACCAACTATTCAAATAAACCGGAAAATACATCCACTGTGACGTCATAGCTAGCTACTTGTGTTATTGAGATACGCGGGGAAAGTGTTAAGAACACTAGGGTAAGTTCCGAACTATCGGACGGTTCCTCATCTTCGATCATCTAAGAAAAAAGGAGCTATAGCTTTCGAAATATATTATTCACCATTAAAATAATGATACCTAATTTATATTCTTCATGGGATCGGAATGTGTAACCGTGCAATAACTCTTAAGTCAACCTAATAAACTCTATATATCTTTTACAGGTGGTTAAGGTGCTTGCGGATGGGTGCAGTGGTCCCCTCTCTAAGGACCTGAGGGCCCTCTCCTACCTCGTGTGGGCCCTATCCAATGGGGAGTCCCATTGGGGTGAGGATGATGGTGACATTTCAGTGAGACTGGTGCAGTTCTTGGACGAGCATCAGATGTCTGCAGGTGAAAAGAGAGACACACGCAGTACTCGGAAAGTGTGTGTTAAGAAAGCTAATTTCTAAAGGTCAGACTGGTTCATGACCTCTGTTAACACCCACTATCCAAGTACTGTGCGTGTCAGAAGCTACCTAGTAAGATATTACTCTGTATATTTGTTAGTTATGACATATTTTAGAAGTGATACTAATCAATATATATTTACAATTGATTATTCTTTGTAAAGCATTTATTGTACCTTTTTTTTCCAGAAAATCGCTCACAGGTCAACAAAATTCAGAACAGTAACCAGTCCACTCCTGAATTCGATGACGTCATCTCTGGAACAATGCAAGCCAGTAGGAGTGACTTCATGTACAGCCTGTGGAGTGTCATGAGTGGTGAGTGTACAGCCTGTGGAGTGTCATGAGTGGTGAGTGTAGAGTGGAGTTTGATGAGTGTACATGGTGCGGAGAAAGTCCCCGATCAAATTTTATTTTTAAAATTAAAGATGTTATTTATTTACTAAATTTATCCATTTATATCTCATTCTCTTCCTATAATCATATACTTTCATGTTCCAGATCTAAATTTTGATAAATTTACATTGTCTTTTGTAAAAATGAGTCAACGTGAGGCTATTATTCAGCTTCACTGCGTGGGAAAGACAAACCCAGAGAATGCTAAGCTATTAAAAACTCCGAAATCGACTGTTAGGGATGCTGTTACACGCTATCAATAACTGGAGACAACAACTGGTTGACCCAGGTGTGGACGACCTCGCACTGCACACACTCCAAACAAAATCAAAGCCATTAGGGAGCGGATAAGGAGGAACCCCAAGCAAAGCATGAGAAAGATGGCTAAGAGTATTGATATCAACGAAAAAAGTGTGAGAACCATCGTCAAAGAAGACCTCAAGTTGTCCCCCTTCAAAATGACCAACATGCAACAGCTCACGGACTTGCAGAAACAGAAGAGGCTGGACAGATCAAAGATTCTTCTGAATGCAATGAAAGATAGCAAGCAGGCTGGTGAGATCGTCTTTTCGGATGAGAAAATGACCACTGTGGAAGCCAAATTCAACTCCCAAAATGACGGAATTTTGGCAAAAAGTGCTGACAGTATATCTCCATCCCTAAATACTGTTTTCCGTCGCCAAAAGCCTGCCTCTGTGATGGTTTGGGCTGCCATCTCTGAGAGTTGGAGATCCCCTCTCATTTATGTCAAAGAAGGCGCTAAAGTTAACGCAAAATCGTATATCGAGGATATTTTGACTCCAGGACAAGTCGAGATGAAGAAGCACTTTTAGGACAGGCCTTTTACCTTTCAACACAGCGAACAAAACTCAGGATTGGTGTGAGCGTCACTTTCCTGCTTTATGGAGGAAGGAATTGTGGCCTCTCTCTGTACTTTTGTGTGTGGTCCATCTTGGGAAGGAAGCATGCGCTACAGCTCATGATAGTACGGAAACTCTTAAGAAGTCCCTCGAGCAACAATGGGCAAAAATTCCCCAAGAAGTGTTCCGTGCCACAGTAAAGAGCTTCAGAGGTAGACTCGAGAGAGTAATCGCCGCCATTGGTGGTCATATTGAAAAATAATTTTTAGAACTGTTAAATGGGTTTATTGAGATATTGTGTGATAAGTTTTGTTTTATTTCATCCATCACAACTCATTAAATTAACATTTTTATATGATCGGGGACTTTCTCCACACCCTGTATAGTATGTGGAGTGTCATGAGTGGTGAGTGGTGAGTGTACAGTCTGTTTAGTGTGATGAGTGGTGTATCAGCTTCATACATAACAATAAATTAGTAATTATTTAAATCTAGAAAAGTTTCTCTCGCTTGTGTAATTTATACATAGTTTCTTTTCTCCCTCAGAATGTTCCTCAGTTCAGTCTATTCGCTGGTGCATTCTTTATTTGTTTTCCACCTTACAGTCCGGGACACTGAGGCCTCTTATCCACTTCAGGGACTCCACTAAGGCAAGGCCAATGAAAAGTTAGACTCAAAAAGAGAGATGCAAATTTCCTACTATTCTCAATTTTTTTTACATTAGTCGTCGTGTACCCAAACTAATTTGAAAGTATCTACAAGCAGCAGAATTAGAAAAGTTTCTTTTTTAAATGTAAAATTAGTAGAAAAATCATACATTTATCTGACGGTACCTTTTTCACCTGTCTGCAATAGCCTTCACGTTACAGATAGCAATGAAGGCCCGCTCTATCATCATAGGTGATGAAGACCTTCCCTTGGACCTCTCAGGTGCCGCCCCCCTCTCCCTCCTGGTGGAGATGGGTGTGAATATAGTGGCCAGGGACTTGGGATCTACCTTACACGGTGAGAACAAATAATAATTTTTATTGAAAAGAACAGAAGAATAAGAAAAATATCATTAAAAGATATTCAAGCCCTTTCGAAGCTATAAACAATGAACTTTTTGGCACCATTACTTACCAATGTCATATTAGCTAATGGTTATAGGAAATTTCGGTCTCAGTTCATAATGGTTTAAACTTTAATCAAAGAACAATAGAAAAAGTTGAAATCATGAGTACTAAAATGTGTAGTCTATTTATTAAATGCTGATGAAATCATTAACCGTTGTGAAATGATACGTGACGTTATTAATTTTGACATGTTTTGACATTTATTAACATGAGATTTGTGCAGAAAATTCTATCTCGAAATATTCAGTCTCAGGTATAAATATAACTTATGAATTAAATGTATGAGGTTCCCAGTACAACAAACTAGCGGATACAGCAAACTACATAACGGTCATTTATGTTGAAAGGTCATTTATAATTCTGAGACCGAAATTTATACATATGGTATACATGGACAGTTCCACATCTTTGGTCATATAAAAAAGTAATAATTTAACATTTTAACACATAATTGATCTGATAACACTAGGGTAACTACTCAATTACCGTATGCTTGCAGTTACCTACCTTATAAGAGGGCGTTAAAATAAGTTTCTAGCCAATCTGAATGTTGGACATTTTGTTAGAACGTGAAACCTAACCTATCATGCTGCCCGTAACACTCTCTTTCTGGTAATTGATTCGTTACCTTGTATAACATTTTTATGTCAATGATATAAATGTGATGAAAAGTACAAATATGAATTATTATTTAACGCTAGAACTACTAAACAGTCAATTTGACTGGTATTTACTTTTCAAACATTTATATCTCATAAATAATTATTGGTAGATATTGTTTTTTAATGAAAGGAGGCGCTTATTTAATGTTTTTCTATCAATATTATCATTGAAATTTAAAGTAGCTACCTACCAATAAGCAATAAAATGTTTCATAAAGTGTTAATTATTCCCCAGCTGGGGGTCTGGCTACTCAAGACGAAGTGACCCCCTTCTTGCCCCCCCTAAGGACTGATAAAACTGCAGACGACTACAGGACTGCACTGCTAGGACTCAAGAAAATGCACCTCAGTCTGCATGTAGTGTGTGTACTTAGAAAACAACTGAGACTGCACTCCAATGTACTGGCTACCTACTGCACCCAGGTCAGTGAGTGCACTCTGCACTGAAATTTCTAATCATAATGAAGGCATTGTTACACGGTGCGAGTTACTGTCGTGACAGTGAACAGCAGCTGTCACTCAGTACTTGCATGCCAGTAGCTCAATGTTCATAGCATTGAATTTCCATGACAGTTACTCGACTGATGCGGTCACACTGTGCGAGTAGCTGCTCTACAGTAACTGGCTAGGCCAACTCGCACCGTGTAAGAAGGCCTTAAGACTTAAATAGAGTAGCTAAGCTCTATGTTATCAGACTGTTTTAATTGATATCTATATGGCTTGAAGATATCATGAATACCAATTAAAATAAAAAATGGTGTATTTTTTATATATATATGATCGAAAATGTAAAACCGTCCAATGACTCATTAGCTGCTTATCCTATCTATTCTTATTCTAATTCTGTACTGTAAAGACTGGTTTACACGAACAGGTAAACCTTAAGATCCTGTCTTGTGATTTGATCCAAACGGTTCATCCGATAGTCTAAATGGGGATTTTCATCGTACATACGACTGATCTGTTGATAGTTGTGCCTGCTGGATTTCTGGCTACTCCTACTCGTCCGATTTCAATCCCATAACAATCATCTTTGGTGGTATTTAGGCAGTTGTACCATCGCTGGTGACTGTGACACTGCTTGTATTGTAACTGGACAGATTTTGAGATAAATCGGTTGTGACAGAGTTTACATCCGATCTGAAGATTTATCTTTTCGTGTAAACCAGGCTTTAAAGATGATTTAATGTTCATTTTCATCATCTAGCAACTTTATAAAAGTATGTTTATATTGTAGGTTGTATGAATATCACAGGAGATGTGTACACATTTTTAACATGCAAATAATAAATAGTTGTGTAATGATTCATCAATGGATCATCATTTATATTGAATTATAAGTCTAGTACTTTATTTCTTTATTATTTGATGATGCATTTCTTTGCAGATGCTGTCTGAACTACTGCCTATGAAGGAAGAGATCATGGCCAAGAAAACAGATTTCAGTTTCTCTCTGCAAACATCACACGTCACTAACCTTCTAGAAAAGTAAGTGACTACAGACTACTTGTGTTCTAGTAGTGTTAGTAACAATATTAGAACAAACTTGGACTATGAGGTCCCCTTCACACTTGCACTTCTCAACGCCGCCTTTAAAAAAATGCTCATGGCATAAAGTTTAGCTGCAATTGATTTTAACGGAGCCCTTCACACTTGCGTTAGAAAAAATGCTGGTGGAAAAAAATGCAAGTGTGATGGGCTCTGTTAAAATCAATTGCAGCTAAACTTTTTGCCATGAGCATTTTTTTAAAGGCGGCGTTGAGAAACGCAAGTTTGAAGGGGGCCTGAGACGTTGGTACAGGTATACTGCTAGTTACATACACTGATTTCTGGTAAGCTTCACTGGCTAGTAGCTATAGTCTGTGAAATAAGTTACAACAGTTTTCATAGTTAGTCTGAAGTTACTCCTGAAATCTTATGGTTTCACATTTTCGATCAGGTATATCGGTATCCATGATACTACTTTAAATGTTCTTCAATAGGCAGCTGCCAGTGGAGTTTCACCAGAAAATATAATTTGACTTGTTGCTTTTCTATTTGGAAATCTTAATAAATCAACGAATTGAAAAGAAACTCATCAATATAAGGAAGCCTATTTTTAATTTCTCAAACATTTACTATTTATTACCTGGCTGGGCTAAGATAATTATGAGATACTCTGACAGTCAAAACTGTTAGGTTTTAAGTGATTTGTAATCACTAAATAGAGGACTACTAAAATTTTCCTCTAAATTTGTAGCAAAAATGATGTTATAACAGGAGGTTTAAAAGGTATACATTTTCTGTAAAAAAATAACGTTCAATGACTAGCTAAATGTTGGGAATAACTGAAGTAAAATAAACCCAAATCCCATTCTTCCCCTGGGTGTGTAGATTAAGGAAAAAATAAAACCTTTTAATTTTAATCTTTTTTAATCTCTCTCAATCAGACTTTCTCCCGTGTTGTGGAAGGTAATAATGAAGACTTCAGAAGGCGCCTCTTCATTTCGCTCTTTGAGTGTATCCGTATCCAGGGTACCTTTAGTTAGGAAAGTGGACCCTAAAGATGGTGAGACCGACTAAAAAAAAGAACAGTAGATAAAATAACTATGGGCACAGTAGTAATGTAACTTAATCTCATTTCTTCTGAGTTAACGAACGGTTCCACAATTACGACCATGTATGAAAATAGGGTCACATTTATTCATTTTATTTAAATTTGTATCCATGATACCTTAATTTATACTAAAATAAGAGCCGCGTCTGTCTGTCCGTCTGCAACACTTTTATTAAGAAATACATATTAAAATAAAAAAACAAATCATTTGTAGCAGTATCATGACTACGGGCTACAATAATATAAACACTAGTTATTTAAAAATTAAATTTATATTTTGGTTTGAGAGATTTTTTTGTTTAATCGGATTATGTGTATCATAAACATACTTGCATTGTATGTATACAGGTATCCATGATACCTGTAGGTATCATGGATACCCAATGAACTAAATAATGGGAACCCTTTTTCTTACATGATCGTAAATGTGTTCCAGTGCCCCAACTCGTACTTTACCCTATTTACTGTAGCTACTATCACCTCTTTCAGTTCTACCAGAGTTGGACACGAGTGAGAGGAGAGACAGCTCCCAATGTTCCTACTACTGCACCCATCATGTGACTGTACAGGACCCTTTCTTCTCTGCAAAGAAAAAACATTGATACAGAACATCTGAGATTCAGTGGATACTGCCTTTTTCGCCTACATTTCATGTTATTCGTTTTCTACCTTAATAATAAACTTTGCAATATCAAGTCCCTTTAAATTACCATAAAACTGATAAAGTCTTACCATTTAAAATGTTATAAATAAAAAGGACTATTAAAAGCAGTCAAATAAAAGTGGCTCCATGAAAGTTAATTTAATAGATGTTGAATATTTTCTTTTGAAGACCATATCGCTTATAAGTAAATTAAATAAAAGGGACTGGAAGAAGCAGTCTGAAGGGAAAGTGACTAAGAAAAAGTCTGCTATCACTAGTCTGACACTGCTCATGGATGCATAAAAGCTACTTAGTGAATGTGATGGAAGAGGTGATAGGGGCGTCAGTCTACCTAACGCAAAATCTAAGACCTCTTATTTAAAGAGCATAACCCTAGCGCAGTGGTTCTTAACCTGGTTTCGAAAAGAAAAGAAAAAAAAATTTCAACTAGCTACGAAGGATTAGTTAGTGCAAGCATGGAACTAATATAATTGAACTGGTTCTTAACCCTGTAATGTTTAAGAACCACTTCGGCCAAGCGATATCCTCTGAAAACGAAGAGTTCTAAATTACAAGAGTACTTACCCAAAGGATGCCCCTTCTTTTCAAAGATTCAAGAATAAATTGATCGAAACTCAATAATTGGAGAATTATTCTCAATAGTCCATCACTCTGAGATGTTAAACTATGAAACTTACATTTTGTTGTTGTTTTCCCACATCGTGATTAGAATAGCATTCTTTTAAGGGAAGTTCCGCATTACCTGACTCTTCCACATTTTCGATGAATAAGTATATTTTTATTATTAAAAGGAAAGTAGTAATTCTCATGTGATCGAAGAATCAAGACTGTCTCATAACTAGGGTTGTGACGTGGCATTAAATGCATGCCGCATGCAGTTATTCTTAAATGCAGGCTACATTCATGCAATATGCATGCAATTTCTATTTAATCGCATGCTGCATATTTTTCTAGACTTATTTGTCTAGTCATAAAATGCAATGTTACTGAGATACAAGTTATTTGTTTTATACTGTTATGTTATTGGAGTTTTACTTGGTTTCTTCTGCATGTTTACGGTACTATTTAAATTAATTTAATATTCACGATTTAGTATACTTCACTAAGGTAGTACAAATTAAAAGTATCCCTCTGTTACTGGGAAATTTAAAAAAATAAATAACTGAATTATTGTTTTATTTAATATAACGTTTTCCACTCCAAAACTGCTATACGGCCTATACCTATAAATATTTCATAACAAAAGACAATTTAGATATTTAATATCTTAATATTTTAATTTAGTCCTACCAAACAATGTACCTACACTTTTTTCAAAGTACAGGCAAAGAAAATGGCGCAAAAAGAGGACTAACTAACCTAAATGTAAATACAAAATGCATGCAATAAAGCTTTAATAGCATGTTTCAGAGCTTGAGTGCATGCTTTCAAGTCATACGTGCGTGATTTCCAGAGCATACGTCATGCTTTTTAGTGCATACGTACATTGTTTTTTAGAGCATACGTCATGCTTTTTAGTGCATACGTACATTGTTTTTTAGAGCATAAGTACATTGTTTTTAAGGCATGTTTTTAGTGCATAATGTCACAACCCTACCCATAACTAACCCTAATAAGAAAACTCAAACCTAAAAATAGCCAAGACAATGGGGATGGGGGGGTGTCAATAATTTCAAACCCCTAGTCTGATATAATCAGACCTCCTGCCCTTTCGGTATATAATTCTTTCAAAGGTCAAAATTAACTAGTTCGCACAATTTTAACTACAAACGAATTCACAGCCTGATTTATTAATATAAAATTAGCCGAATGGAATGAATCCCTACAATAACTTAAGGTAATTGAACTAATTTGTTAAAACATCAAAGCGTACCAAAACATTTAAAGTTTTGCCTGACAAACTTCTTCAATGTAATAATCTGTAGTCTTATATGAATAGGATAGGATAATGAATCTTTAAGGAAAGCATTGGTATTTAATATAGAGATTAGTAACAAAAGAAGATTCATGAAAATGTTTATGTACAAGGCAAACAATAGTACCGACGAAAATATTTCATTTAGGTTTAATCTCTTCCATAAATTCTCTTCTTGCCGCCTGCCTACTAGAAAGCTAATTCTATTTCCTTTGAATCTCCTCCTGTATATTGATTCACAGATAGAATGTGCAATATCAAGAGAAATTCGTTCACATCATTAACGGCAGATGTGTTCTCTTCATCGGTAGAATCCATTCCCTCATCGGTAGACCTCTTATTCCTCTTTATTTTGTCTCCTCTTTGCCATAGAACTTCGTAAGCATAACCTGGTCGTTGGACGATTATTCTGCTATAAGGTTTGCTAACGGTAGGTTTCGGGTAGAGTTCATACGGCATATCTGTGATAGGCTCATAAGAACCATTTCTAATGAACCGCTCTTCAACTACAGGATAGAAATTACCTAGATTGGTGTAGAAAACATTGGAATAAGAGGAGTCTTCGAAAGCGCTTGGATCTTGCGAAGCAGTGTCCCGGATGAACCTTAGTTTCGGAACATGTTTGGCTAATGCACCCAAGGATATCGTACCTTTCTCCTCATCGAAAGACAAAAATCTACGAACAAGAGACGCATTGTCACTCAAACCAAGAAGTTTCGCCACAAATACCTTTCCTTCTTTGATGCGGAATGGGCTTACCAATCGCACAGAACCGTCCATATTGATATCGAACCACAAGGACTTCACCCTTTCCAGCCAACTGACGTCTCCATCCTTCACTTTAGAGTATATAATTCCATCTACCTCGTAGAACATTGAGGTGTCCCCTACGAATTGTGGGCGTCCGCGAACATCCTGAGGAAATATCAGATCTGGTGGGGTATCTTCCCCCTCCACACCACCCAGGGTGAACTGTTTCATGCAACCACTCCACACTGCTGTTCGACAGTGGTGAGAGTCGGAGGTGCAGTCCAGATTGAGGAATTGCTTCACAGAGGGAAAGGTGCCATCGTTGAGTTCTTTCAGTTCGGGAAAAAGGTCCTTTTTCGCTGTGAAAAATAAAAATAGTGATTTATCTTCAATCTGGGTAATTAATTAAGATGTTTAAAGTCTTCTTCGTAACTAAAAGCCTTTGATTTAAGTATGGTCCCGAATAATCGGAAGCTCCCACATTTTCGATGTTAAAAAATAGATTATTATTAAACTTTTATATTAATTTGTGGAACAGTTCGATAACTCTGAACTTGCACTACACTTAGCGTATCATACCTTCAAAATGTTAGGATTATTAGGATCTTTCTGGGAAAACAATTTCATTAAAAATAATAATTACATAAGACTGCAAATTACAATAACTTAATAATTATTATTATTCTTGATTAAGAACAATAAATTAACTTTAATAATTATTGAACAATTATACGAAAAGGTAAATATAAATTAGATTTGGGTCTCACTCTTTAACTTCAACTAACTTCTCAGAAGAAAAGTTAAGATTAGACTGAACTGAATTAAGGCTATATTAAAATGTTACGTCATCGAAAGATGCGCAATTAAAGTTATATTAATTTAAAGCGTTAAAAAACAAATGAAATCTATAGAAAATGTTTGTAGTTTGAGGCCCAAGTTAGTGTACAGCAATTTACCTGCTTTACCCGAACTATGTTATCAGAACTTATTTTAAACTTCAATATAGACTAATAACTATTAATAAAACACGCCTTATGGAATATCGCCATACAGCGAGGGTAAGTTTCATATTATCGGACAGCTCCACAAGTATAAAAGTTAAATTATATGATCAATAACGTGGAAATCAGATTACTCTGAAGTTAACCGATAGTCAATACCTTTATTAATGTTCCCTTCAGGTAATCTATCCATTTTAAAACTTTGCAATATTTTAATAGAAACACAAGAGTAATTAACATTGTCACTTACCTGAAGAAAGGGAAACCATGAAAAGAAGAAAAAGAGCATTGGCAGCCATTGAGAAAATATTTAAATTATTTTCTGAAATAAAAACTATTAATACCTATCTTTAAATAATCAGGGAATATTATGTAAATTTGTGCTTTAGGTCTGCCTCCGTTTTTCGATATTGTAACACTTTATGTAGGTAAACCATTAAGACTTTTTCACGAATACCATTTTTTAGAAATTCATAGTTTTCGAGATAAAGCCAAATAAGGTTTCCGGTAGGAATAATATTTAGACTTTTAGAAACTACAAGGCTTTTCCGCCTTTTAGACTTTTATGACATGAAACCGTTAATGTAGTTTGCTGTATCCGCTAGTTTGACGTACTGCACACTTCCACGATTGTTGAATGACCTGGCAGGGGGGGGGGGGGGGGTTTCGGGGGGCGACACGCCATCCCCCTTAAGGGGACCGTCCGCGAAGAAATCTCAAAATTTTATCTTTTTTTTTTATTGTGTAAATAGTTGTTTTATAACCTTCTTATAGTGTGTGCAAAATATCAGAAGTCTCGTATAACTCTAACCCCCTTGGGAGAGGGAGAAAGGGAAAAGTGGGCCGGGGGATAGGGAGTCAATATGTACTCTAAAAACCATCTCTCAGCCAATTATAATTTGTAATAATTAATTATCTCGCTATATCTGGTATCTAACCTACCACTATATAACGCCCACATCAATGAATGCAAAGAAAGATTGCTCAGTTATCCCTAAACCTTCGAAGTGGATGGATGCTGCGTGTCAGATCATCAAACTTTGAAAGGAAATTCCTACTAATTTTGAGATCTACAAATCTTGTAATTCAAAACCCCGCACATTTTTTTGGTTGAAGCTAGAGCATTGTGGTTTTTTTCATTCGATTCTCCTGGTAATTCTCTACAAAAGCTTGAGGATCGATTTTTGAATTTCGAAATACAATTTTTTTTTTTAGAAATATAATTTTTTTTTTTTTTGAAAATTTTAGTTTTTTCACGAAAAATCAAATTTTTCGTAAACTAATTCGAAATTCAAAAATCGATCTTCAGGCTTTTGTAGAGAATCACCAGGAGAATCGAATGAAAAAAACCGCAAACCCGTAGCTACAAAAACTGTATTAGAAGTACATGTTTGAATACCCAGTTCGAAATTCGTTCGAAATTCGAATAACTTGTTTTCTATGCGTCTAATCGAAAAAATGCCACGAACAAAAACATAATATTATTCAATTTTATATTTAGGAACAAAGTTTCATAACCGTAGCTTTATTAATAAATTTGTTTACAAAATTTACGGACGGTCCCCTTAATACGTATTTGTAATGCTATATCTGAATCTTAAATAAACTGCAAATGCACCTTTCTAGAGTCCCAAACTTAACCTAACCTACCGAAAACTAATTTGCGCTATATCTCTTAAACGACGAGTTTCCACAAAGTGGTATTCCTGAAAAAAATTAAAATGGCTCCTTTTAACATATAAAGAAAAGTGTCAATATCGACCTAAAGCACAAATTTACCGATCATTACATAAAGTATGTAGGTACCATTAAATTAAATGTTAGATTTTTGAAAGTAATAAATTTAAAGAGGTTTAACGTCTGGCGTCTGATTCGGAACTAACTGCCATATCGCTAACGTCAAAAGGAAATTGATTACAAGGGAGTGGAAGAAGCAGTGCGAAAAAGATGTGGCTCCATGAACAAAGTCACCTGCCACCAGTTTTTGACAACCTCATGGATGCAGAAAAGCTACACCGTGAATGCAGTCACTGTGACTATATAGGACAATAACCGGTGGCAGCACTCACGGATGGAATTTTGGAAGAGGAAAATGAAGAGGTGATGGGTAGGTAGGAAAAATGAAAATAAATTTTGGTTCTTCAAGCAGAATTAAAGTAGTGTAAATTTTCATACCTAGCCAATCATTTTAAGTTAGCCAAAAAGGTGATAAAGTTGGGTACATCTGTCTATTTTTTAATAGTTCACTTATATCAAAATTCCATAAATAAACTTAACTAAACTTCTTTCAGATAAATTTAAATTGGTCTGGGTGCACTATGTCAAACTCGCCAAATTTGAAAATAAAGGGAAATAGAAAACTGATAAAGAAATTGAAATCATGCGATGACTTATATAGGTAAGGTACCCGCAAGTATAAATCGTTCATGAAAAATTTATGTACAATTAAAACGTACAACTTCAGTAACGTGCAACCAATGCATGCAATGTTAAAACATTTATCAAACTGCCTCACAAGTCACAACAATGTAAACTATAAAGAAACTTAAGCAAGTACGAAATGTATAGGTCTACAATTTGGTAATGACTTCAGCTTATAAAAAAAACACAACTCTACCCTTTTCTAAAGCATATCACCTACCAGTGTCACAAAGTTATCGTACGACTCCATACCTACTTATGTGTCATCAAAAAGGGATAGGTATCTTTACTTTCACGTCCCAGAAAAAAGTTCGGACCGTAAGAGTAAATAAAAGAAAAATTCGGTCCGTAAAACAAATTCGTAAAAACGGTTGGATCGTAAAAGTAAATCAGTAAAATGGTTGGATCGTCGTAAAACAAAATCAGAAATAGCCTAATGGTTGTACTGTAAAAGTAAATCAAGAAAAAGTTGAGACCCTTTAAGTAAATCAAAATTCGGACCGTAAACTAAACATTAAAATTTTAAATAAGAAAATTTGACATCATAAATACAAATTGTCATAATATTTTAAACATTTATGTTTGTAAATATGATACCGCTAACTCATATAAGGAACTCTAGATATCTAAATTCTTTTTCTTCAATATTCAAGATAGAACATTCTTCAATGGAAAGGTATTATCTATAATGTACTATAAGTAATTCATGAAAATATTTATCAAAAAAGAGTTTAAACCGTAAAAGTAAATCACAAAAAATTCAGAACATAAAAGTAAATTAAAAAATCGGCCCGTAACAGCACAGACCTGTGTTAAAAATCCTACAGCATCATATCAGAGATATGACATGAGTAGCTAATTGAATCACCCATGAATTGAATTAGGCGTCACTAGCTTCCGTGGCTTGAAATGGAATTTAGGATATATGTTAAAAAGTTATTTAAACTCAACGTTGAAACCTGAAAAAACCTTCAACGTTGAGTTTAAATAATATCTTAATAATATTGATTTCCCGTTGAGTTTGAGTTTTTTCATTGTTAAAAAGTGTACATAGCCTTTTTAATATGTGTTTAATGGTATGTCAGTTTTATGTCAGACTAGGGATGGGACGTAGTATCGGTATTGGTATTTTTGTGGAGTATCGGTATCGGCATATAATGAAAAGTATCGGCCGATACTTGTATGATTATTTAAATTTTATTCATTTCATAATTTTTTTTTATTAAATTTCTATTATTCTATACCTATTCATAAATGAAATAAATAGTTAAAAAAAATTCATTATAAGTACCAATCTAATAATTGACCATCTACCTACTAGAGTTCTAAGTATAATTTTTATTAAGAATTATTCAGCTACTGTTGACCATTTTTGCACATATTTAGTACAAGTTTCACAGGGTGATATCACACATCAGAAAAGTTATCTATTTAATATCTATGTATTTTAATTGATGTGAAATATGTAAATCACTTTGTTATGCTACATTGAAAGAGCAATACTGTGTTTGTTTTGAATTAGAACTGCATTAAACTTACAAGAATAATTGTTACTTAATAACTCATCAAGTATCGAGGAGTTTTATAAATATAAACTTTGAAAAACTGCAAGTATCGGTATCGGCAAGAATCGGCATTTTTTAAAGTATCGGTATCGGCACTTGTTGAGAAGCATTGGTATCTTGATTTTGTAAAGTATCGGTATCGGCAAAATTTTTGGTATCGTCCCAACCCTACTTCAGATTGTCAACAAAACGTAGTTTTTTTTAAGTTTGAGACAAACGTACTTCAAGTAAAATCCTATAGCTATTTATTATGCGTATTTGTTGGTTTTCACTAGAGTAGAGTAACTGTGTATCCTGGTTTTACTATCTTTGTATCGGTAAATATTGACGTCTGCAGTGATTAGCCGCCCATACACGATCTATTTTAGGGTCAATAAATTGCCAGAAATATTTACAGTGTTTGGGGGACATTGATATAAATTTCATAGAATCAATTCATTGATAAATAAAAATTATTTTTATATTTATTGACGGGTCTTCAATAAAATTTATCGTGCGTGGGCAAAGCGTCAATATATCAATCAATAATTCAGTGGTTTCCCGGCAGTGAAACAATTTCTAGTGCGAAACTGTGACGCACATTAGGAGAATAAAAAAGAAAATTGAAGTAGATCATTGACCGTGTTTGGGCAAAGTGATTTTCTCGATGTTTTTGACGAAAAAATTGACCGTGTAAGGGCGCCTTTAGGATATAAAAAAAAAATAATAAAAGAGGCATTTATTGAAAGCCAAGTAATATGTACATTATTTTGAGTGGTTTAGGTAGATACACATTTATTATTAGAAAGTTACAGACTTTGGCATTACTCTAAAACCTAAACAAGATGGCTGACTTCTACGTTAAAATGAGCAAAGTTATCTATATCTAATATTATGACTACACTATTATTAAATCACTTCGCTATTTACAATAAAATAGCACCTGGTAACACTAGTAGGTACAAACTAGGGTAAGTTACGAGTTATCGGTCGGTTCCACATTTTGATCTGTTTAGATCATATTTGAAAAAAATATATATTATTGAAAACTTAAATATGGATATCAAATAAAATAAAAGTTTCATAATTATTATAAATTTTTCAATACATAACGAAAATGTGAAACAGTCCGATAACTCAGAATTCAGCCCATAAGATCTCGCATTGCCTTTATTTTAAACAAGAAAACAAGAAAACTCTTACACTTTGTTTTTATATCACAAGATAAATAAAGTGTACTAAAAACGTACATACAAATGTCAACGTTAAAATAAGAAGATTAAAAAAATAACATTTTCAAATAGTTGCGAAAAAGGTAGGTAGGTACTCCGAGTCAACTAACACTTTATTTGGTTTGCTCTTAAGAAATAAATTAGACTAGGTATTGTTCAATTAATATTTTTCCTTAGTAAGTTGAAAGTTCTTTCCAATTTAAAATCAATACAATAACAAAAAACATAAAAAGACTACCAAAAATATCTTGCTGAATTAGGGTAAGTTGCAAATTACCGGTAAGTTTCACACTTTCGGTCATTTAAGAAAAAAACTATACATATAATATTATTTTTAATTGGTAAAATAAAAGTAATTATTATATAGTTTTTTATTGAAGATGTGAAAGCGACCGCTAATTCGTAACTTGTCCTACTAAAATTAGTTTATATCAAGAAGTAGGTTTAAAAGGAGTGTAATAAAGAGTTAGGTTACTGGAGTATCTTAGAGTGTACTTAGCAAGTGAGTTATGGCTCTACATTACAGGCGGGGAGAAGGAAGATGCGCTCATTGGTGTCTTCTGCAGTCTAGGGTCCTTATTAGCCTCACCACCCCGTGGTCTCTCCCCCGCCTGGTGCCCAGAGAACCTACTGCCTCTCTGAGAATTGAAATGGTTAGGGGATTGGTGTGGATTCATAGGGGTGGCGTAGGGATTTATCTCAGGGGGGCCATTAGTTGGGTGATAGAGCAGCCCACTCTGCATACCATTGGGGGGCCTCGCTCCCATCCCACCAATTGGGGGGCCACCAGCGTATTGGCCACCTCCCCTTGGGGGCATACCCTGCATCGGGTGAAATGGACCATCGAAAGAGTTCCTGTTAGCCCGGGGGTCCCTGTTAGGGGGTCTGATATTATTAGCGACACTATTTACCCGAGGATCATTGAATGCCGAGTCATACATTGGAACATTAGGTGGCTGATTGAACATTCTGGCATCACTTGAAGCGCACCGGTCAAAAAGAGGGTCATTAACAGTAGGAGGACGCTGTTCCAGCATCCTAGGATCATTGGACAAGGATCTTTCGAATCTAATGTCACCAACAGGAGGAGGATCCACCAGTCTGATGTCATTGATGGGAGGGGGGGAGGATAGGTTGGCCACCCTAGGGTCCATACCATCAAAAGCTGAGAGTCTAGGATCATTATTTCTAACTTTATCTACCATACGAGGGTCCCTATTTAATCTAGCTGCCCGGGGGTCCCTATTTTCGATCGATGGAGGTTCAGGAGGTGGAGGACTTTGAATCTTCACTTCCTCCACGGGCGGTGGTAATTCTTCTTCCTCTTTCTTATGGTAAAATTTAAAGAGTCTTGGATCTTCATTAATTCTAGGATCATCTTCTTCCAGTGAAGATGTAATATGAGAGTAGTTAATGGATTTGACAGTTACAATCACAAGCCTGTATTGAAAAGGTGCGTGACCTGTAATAGAACCATTAACAACATTAACTGGTTCGTGAGATGGCACATGGAAAGGTATAACAGGTTCATCTTCGAACTCAAAAGGACTCTCCAACAAGGACCAAGATTCCAAATGTCTGAAATCCAAATCCCCCACTGGATCACTGTTCGAATCTTCTTCAGTAAAATGACTTGGTTCTTGAATTATATCTGAACTATTATTGTTAGGAACTACATTTCTATCATCACCATTAATGGTATCCGGTTGGATCCTAGCCATTCTTGGATCTCTTGTTCGTGGGTCCCTAGTAGGGGTTAGCGTTTCAGTGACTGGAGTCGCCCAAGGCAATTGTCTGTAGTCACAGTCCTGCTTTGTCTCAACATTTTCTACCGAGTCATTGCTAGAAGATTGTTGAGGATTCACAGGGGAAACATTGGGTAATGGGTTTGCAGTTTGTTTAATCCTGAAAAAGAAAAGGGTACAAAATGTTACGGTATGTATTCTTAACAAACAGTTCGGAGCTGAGTCTTATTGTCTAGTTTAAACCTCGAAATATTTTCATTATTATTGCGGATTGCTTCATTTCTACTCACTTATTGCTGCGATTTTTCAAATCACTAAGAACTTGTGACAAGTCCGTAGGAAGGTTAATTTTATCCACATTAAAGATAGGCAAATTATTAGTAGTAGATTCTTTTTCTTCAACATCCTTCACTTGTTCCGTTTGATCTTTACGAATGTGTTCCTTGAGTATTGCCATAGGGTCGTACTTTTTAGGTGGTTCGGGCTCTGGCGGTTGAGTTTCCTGTTGGAAAGACTTGGCCTCAATGCTGATGGTGTTGGCGAACTCTTCTTTGGACTTTTTGACGAACTGTAGAATGGCCGTGAGACTTCTTTTACTGATGTCAACAGGCTGCGTGTCCGACTGAGAAAAAAAGAACAACAACAATAATAAAAAACTAGTGTGACAACATGCGTGTGCATTACGCAGGCAACATATATGGTTATTCAACATATTTCTAACTAGGTACTCACATCATTAGTTGTAGGTAGTGTCCCCTCGCCCTCAAGGTTGGGATGGGTGTCACCATTAGAGTCAGATGCTCTCTTCTCTACTTTATCTCCCTCCATCGACATATTATCTGTTTTTCTTTTCTTCCTCTCCTCTTTTCTCTCATTCTTCCTTCTTTGCTTCTCTTCTCTCCTATTTGGAAATTACGATATAGAGAATTGTCCGAAACTATTAGTCTAGGGTAAGTTACGGATTATCGGTCAGTTACCCATATTCGTTCATATAAGAAAAAAATATATAATAATTATTATAATGTTTTTTTTTTAGATAACCGAAGACGTGGAACTGACTAATAATTCGTAACTTACCCTACAAAACTCAAAACTATCTTAACATACAAATTAGGGTCACGAAGGTAAATTGCGGTCCTCTCAAGAGTCTAAAACATTCTGAACCGAAATTACATTAAAATGTAGCATAGCTATCAAAAGAAGCGCAGTGCATGCTATAATTTATTAATTTAAGTTTTTAACGTGTGGTTTGAAATTATGATGTTTCTGTTGTCAAGGCCACAGTTAGTTAGTGTGCCGCAATTTACCTGCTTGACCCTATGGCCATTTATAATAAAATTACCATTTCAAAATCGGAACTACAATAAAGCTTTTATGAAAAAAGCTTACTAAAATCTTAAAAAGGCAATATAATGTAAATAAAGGCAATATAATGTAAATATAGCTAATAAAGGTAATATAATGTAAATAAAGCTAATATAGGTAATATAATGTAAATAAAGCTAATAAAGGTAATTAATGTAAATAAAGCTAATAAAGGTAATATAATGTAAATAAAGCTAATATAGCTAATAAAGGTTATCAATGTAAATAAAGCTAATATAGCTAATAAAGGTATATAAAATAAAGGTAGGTACTAGAGTGGTTTCATTCTCACCTCATTTTCTTGTCACTCTCCTCCTGCCTCTTCATTTGCATCTGTCGGAAGAGTTCCCTGTCAGCAGGAGGTATTTGAGACAACAGCTTCTCTATGTTACCTTCGATGTCTTCGGAAGATTCAGGGGACTTCCTTCTCCTGTGCCTATTTTCCTCTGTAAAGAACAAACAGAACTATTAATTTGATTATCACAAAAGGGTATTTACATTTTATTATATTAAACGAAATTAATACAAGACTTTATTTATTATATCATAACTAAATACTAAGGACTTTGTATTCATTTCTATAACCTGCATCCTATAAGGGATTGCAGGTTAGTGGGTAGGTAGAAAAGTTCCTATCCATCAAATATCAAAGTTTTAAGAAAGTATCACGATAAATAATCAAAATTAGATCAATATAATAATCTAGAGTAAAAATCTAAGATTTTTTGATGTTGAGAGGAATTTTTATTTTGACAAGATATATTTTTGCAGAAAAAGTTCAAATTTAGCTACTGATGGAACTAAATAAAAAATCCAAGGACCTAGGTTGAAAACTTCAAATTTGTGGTTTTCATAAGCTACCATTTATGGCAAGATAAACTACCTAGTACCTACCTAGTAAACTAATACAAACTTATAACAAAGTAGAATAAAAATGTTGTAAATTGAAGTTGCAATAGGTGCAAGTCTAAAGGCCAGTTTACACGCTACGATAAATTGAAGCGATTTATCGTAATGAAGAGGTTGTTACAATTTATCAGTACGTGTAAACAGGTGATTGTAGCGATTTATTGGAGTTGGAATTGGATTGTGTGATTGGTGCTAGCAGGCTCAAATTTATACGAATCGTAACGATAAGTTTGAACGTGTAAACTAGGTTCCAATAAATCGTTGCAATCTAACTCAATATATAATGCTAAACACATTCCAAATGCAGACCATCATAATGTTTCGTCCATGACGGCTAGTGAAAAATAAAGATATTGGAGTAAAAATCGTTGCGTGTAAACACTGTCTCAATTATCTGATAAATTGTTGCGATCTCTGCTCAATAAATCGCTCTTATTTATCGTAGCGTGTAAACGGGCCCTAAAGATATTTATGGGGAGACGAAAACTAGGATTAGGCTTATAAACCTAGAACCTCAAAACTTTATACCTCGTCGACCACTTCATAGGATAATTCGACACCCTAAAAGGTAGGAATGTGAAACCAAACTATGAACATAAAAGCATCACAATCCAAATGTATAGCACAACTATTTACTTTTAACGATAAGCACAAGACAGGACACCAACGATGTTTAAACTACGAGAGTTACTAAAAGAATGAAACTTAGGTGAATCAAGTCCGGTTCGCACGATCATGCATAATATCTTTCAGCATGAAACGTATGCATGATAGGCGTTCAGCCTACCGTCATTCAAATAGGTTTCGTAGTAGAATGTCTTTATGTCCTCAAAATATTGAAAGAATAAAAATTCTCACCCAAAAATATGAATGAATTAAAGTAGGAATTTATAGCTGAAAAACAAAATTCGTATACAAATTTAATTTTTGTATTTAAAAAAATTAATTCACTTACAAATTTATTTTTATATATGTTTCGAATAAAGCACATTTTAATTTTGTTTTGTTTAATTTTATTACAATAATCAATAGATTGAACTTTTCACCAAGCATTTGTGGTTCTAATCGTTCTATATATTATAATAAATTTTAATGTTATCTATTTTAGAGCTGCTTATTCATTCTTGTGAGAAAAAAATAACATTTTGACCGAAGTTCTAGGCGTGTGTAGGATATAAGCTCCGCCCACTTGCTCACTGGATTTCCTTTCATTCATCATGCAGCATGTCATGCAAAAAAGGGGTTCACACGATCATGCCTTAAGATATGCGGTAGAATCATGCTAATTTCCCTGAATGTTCCAAATCAGATACTAAAAATGTACCAGATTTGAATTATTTGATAAAAAAGTACCAACAAATTGCAGGCCCATTTTTGAGCCAACTTTTCACGAAAATTCTGAGCAAAGCCAATTTTGACTGATTTTTGAAGATTTAAAGCCAAATTAACATAGGAGTATTTTCAAGATTTATAGCCAATTACATATACCTATCTGAGATTTGACCATTTGAAATGTAAGCCAATTAATTGGATTTAACTGACATACTGTAGGTATAACATGAAACAAATTCAATTTCTTATAAAATTAAACGTAAACCGTGAAAGGCTGCTACTGAAAAATGAGGTAAAAAGAGTACTAATATGGTGCTTTGACAAAAATGAGAGATGAAAAGTACCAAATTTGGTACAATAGTATCAGGTTTGGCACGCCTGATCATGCTCGTAGTATCATGCATGCATGATCGTGCGAACCGGGCTTAACAACCTACCACGTTTATGATGATGTCCTTCAGATTCTGTGTCTTTCCAATCGTCTGTCCTTCGTTGTGAAGAGCTTTTGTGTCTCGATTGATGGGAGGAACTTTTATCATTCAGCACATGGCGCAAATCTAGAAAAAAAATTATAAATAAAAGGGCCTCTCCACTCTAAACTACAATTTTTCTAGAAATGGTTGAATTAGGCACTAGAGCTGAGGGGAAATGACACAGTTAACAGAAAAGATATTGATAAAGCATTCGCTTCGAAATTAATTATAGAAGAAAAATTCGCACAATATTCTGACTTTCTAATAGATTAAATCGAAAAACAAGGATTGAATACTATCTAGGTACCTAGTAACTATATTTTGTACTGTCGTATATTTAATGGTAATTATATTATATATGAGTATACTTTTAGGTACCTATGTCTTTTAGGATAGCTAATGGTATTTATGTAACGGTAGAGGAAGCCATTTATAATATGTCTATCAGTTTTGATATTGTTTTGAATTAGTCAGATGTACGTCATCCTTTTTCTTTGCTTAGTCAGCTTAAAAAGAAAGTAGGATGCTAGCTAGCCCTAAATTCGTCCAAACAACTTAGCTAAATTAAAAAAAATAGAGAGAGGACCTTTAAAGAAAAATGAACTACTCTTTAAATTGCTTAGTTCGAAATAACTTTTTAATTTAAATAAAATTCTGTTTTAATTTTCGTTAAAAGCTGTTGAAGCTTTTAGGTTTGTACTCACCATTACTGAGGACACTGTCCCACAACTCATTGCTCTCCTTGTCCTCTTCCACTTCACTGGGGCTAGAACTCTCTCTGTCCCTCATTGAGTCTCCTGCACAAAGAAAAGTAGGACATTTTGGTAACTAAGTAAATTCTTTCTTCGCGTCCCTACTCCCTAATTCATTTAACTAGGAACCGATCTAAATACCACCTTCCTAGTTCACGTCCCTAATCGATTTATTAACACACGAATTTTTTAATTAATTTTTCTTAAATTTAATTATATACCTTTTATCTAATTAAAATATAGCTACCTATTGAAATATAAAATATTAATTGACAACAAATTTAGTACCTATCTTAACTACAAAAATAATACCAAAAAGGAATAGGTATTTTTTCAACAATATTTTTTTATCAATTATTAGGTAAATACCTAGTACCTAACTAAATTCATTATAAGAAAATTGAAATTTATACAGATTCCTATATTTTTCCATCTAGTTTATTAGTTACCTACCCTACCTATTAATATATAGGTACTCAAATCAAATAAAAAAATAACCAACTATACATTATTACATACTGTATTATATAAATTATTTAATAAAACAGGGACCTAAAATACTAGAACATTTACCCTCTCCTAGGTATTTCCCATCCCTAAATAAATTAGAGACACAAACTATTGAAACTAAGAATTTACTCTTTCTTAAAAAGACGCTACTATTTTCATTAAACACTTGAAAAATAATCTTCTTAGATAGCTATATGAGTATACAAATCTAAATTTAGTATAATTAGCTATATCACTTTGAATGGTAAACAAACTACTTATATACCTAGTCTACTTAGCTATAGATCAAATTAGTATAAAGTACGGATACCTAGTTGAGAGAGATTTAGAAGAGTGAGCACTAACCATAGGAATTACCTACTCCTAGCACTAACCATAAGAATTACTCCTAGCACTAGCCATAAGAATTACTCCTAGCACTAACCATAGGAATTACTCCTAGCACTAACCATAAAAATTACTCCTAGCACTAGCCATAAAAATTACTCCTAGCACTAGCCATAAGAATTACTCCTAGCACTAACCATAAGAATTACTCCTAGCACTAACCATAAGAATTACTCCTAGCACTAACCATAGGAATTACTCCTAGCACTAACCATAAAAATTACTCCTAGCACTAGCCATAAGAATTACTCCTAGCACTAACCATAGGAATTACTCCTAGCACTAACCATAAGAATTACTCCTAGCACTAGCCATAAGAATTACTCCTAGCACTAACCATAGGAATTACTCCTAGCACTAACCATAAAAATTACTCCTAGCACTAACTATAGAAATTACTCCTAGCACTAACCATAAGAATTACTCCTAGCACTAACCATAGGAATTACTCCTAGCACTAACCATAAGAATTACTCCTAGCACTAGCCATAAGAATTACTCCTAGCACTAACCATAGGAATTACTCCTAGCACTAACCATAAAAATTACTCCTAGCACTAACTATAGAAATTACTCCTAGCACTAACCATAAGAATTACTCCTAGCACTAACCATAGGAATTACTCCTAGCACAAACCATAAGAATTACTCCTAGCACTAACCATAGGAATTACTCCTAGCACTAACCATAGGAATTACTCCTAGTAATAACCATAAGAATTACTCCTAGCACTAACCATAGGAATTACTCTTAGCACTAACCATAGAATTACTCTTAGCACTAACCATAGGAATTACTCCTAGCACTAACCATGGGAATTACTCCTAGCACTAACCACAGGAATTAGTCCTACTACTAACCATAGGAATTACTCCTAGCACTAACCATAGGAATTAGTCCTAGCACTAACCATAGGAATTACTCCTAGCACTAGCCATAAGAATTACTCCTAGCACTAACCATGGGAATTACTCCTAGCACTAACCATAAAAATTACTCCTAGCACTAACTATAGAAATTACTCCTAGCACTAACTATAAGAATTACTCCTAGCACTAACCATAGGAATTACTCCTAGCACAAACCATAAGAATTACTCCTAGCACTAACCATAGGAATTACTCCTAGCACTAACCATAGGAATTACTCCTAGTAATAACCATAAGAATTACTCTTAGCACTAACCATAGAATTACTCTTAGCACTAACCATAGGAATTAGTCCTAGCACTAACCATAGGAATTAGTCCTAGCACTAACCATAGGAATTAGTCCTAGCACTAACCATAGGAATTAGTCCTAGCACTAACCATAGGAATTAGTCCTAGCACTAACCATAGGAATTAGTCCTAGCACTAACCATAGGAATTAGTCCTAGCACTAACCATAAGAATTAGTCCTAGCACTAACTATAAGAATTAATCCTAGCACTAACCATAGGAATTACTCCTAGCATTAACTATAGGAATTACTCTTAGCATTAACTATAGGAATTACTCCTAGCATTAACTATAGGAATTACTCCTAGCATTAACCATAGGAATTACTCCTAGCATTAACCATAGGAATTACTCCTAGCACTAACCATAGGAATTACTCCTAGCACTAACCATAGGAATTACTCCTAGCACTAACAATAGGAATTAGTCCTAGCACTAACCATACGTAGGAATTAGTCCTAGCACTAACCATAGGAATTACTCCTAGCACTAACCATAGGAATTACTCCTAGCACTAACCATAGGAATTACTCCTAGCACTAACCATAGGAATTACTCTTAGCACTAACCATAGGAATTACTCCTAGCACTAACCATAGGAATTACTCCTAGCACTAACCATAGGAATTAGTCCTAGCACTAACCATACGTAGGAATTAGTCCTAGCACTAACCATAGGAATTACTCTTAGCATTAACCATAAGAATTACTACTAGCACTAACCATAGGAATTACTCCTAGCACTAACCATAAGAATTACTACTAGCACTAACCATAAGAATTACTCCTCTTGGGAGGTACTTCTTGTGACAACATCCTGGGCCAAAGGACAGCCTCAGTGAGGAGGAGAGACTGCTCTGAACCTGAGGGGGAGAGGGGGAACCTTTAGACTATTAGAGTGATGGGGGAACCTTTAAGAGTTATGGGGAGTGGACTTCTCAATAGTCCGACGCCCCAAGTCCGACAGTCACATCTTTCTGTGTTATTTTAATTTTTTGATTAAAATTAAAATGTAATTAAATAGGTATACTCAATTAATAACTAATATAAAGAGTGAAATAATTTTTCGTTTCTTTCATTTTTAAAATTTTATATTACTCTTTTATTTTACTTTATTTGTAATATTAATTTATGATGCAATCCCTCATTTGATTTCATCATTTAATGTAGTTTCTTGTATCCGCTAGTTTGTTGTACTGCACACTTCATGATTGTTTAATGACCTGGCAGAGGGTTTCGGGGGCGGCACGCCCTCCGATATACATATATTTTATGTTAAATTAGTAATAAACTACAAAATTGTCGGACTAGTGGGGCGTTGGACTACTGAATAGTAACCATGGGGAGAAGTCGGTGGCGGTACTGGTGGATTATATACAGAGGTAATAGGTAGTCTTGATAATAAGTAACTATGTAGTCACTCACTGAAAGTAGGTAATTAAATACGCCAATTAGTCACTAGATATAATTAAGTGAATTCACTTACCTACGTTAATGGCTGCCTGTTCTCGTAGTTTCTTAAGGTGAGACTTCAGGGCTCTGTCCACATCTGAAGCAAATTAGCAAGTTAAGTGGAATGACGCGGTCCATTATAGAGGAGGGTTATACCATCCACAAAAACAATGAGCATGATTTACCAAATAGCCATCCTCCAGTTTTTAACAAACAATTCATTTTGTGGAACCATCAATAATAGAATAATATTGAACTCTTTGATTTTAAGTCATATTATGTATCTACGCCATCTACCGGTGGAAATGTCAATATCCGTGCGTTTGTTTATCAGTGAATCTGTAACAACGCCATCTAGCGGTACAACTGACTATTAATCAATTTAATCCTAATTTCTAAGCGGTTTCTTCATATTAAGATGCATAATTCCTAGAATGTGTCACAATAATACATGTTTATTACTATTAGTGAATAAAATGAAGTAGCTAACAAAAAGCTGTGTCTTTAAGTAGGTACTAACATTTGAATCCCTTTGACTTGTGGTCCCTGACTCTCTCCAAAAGGTGTAAGGGGATGGGTTCTTTATTGCGCCCCATTTCAGTCACGGCGATAACATTTTCCGCATCCTCTTGCGATAGGCGCGGGAAACTGCCTAATATTTCCTTCGGTGCCATTTCCAGATGCTGCAAAGAGGTTTATGTTTATTAGTAAAACAGAGAAAGAATAGAAGGTACGAGTGTAAAGCAAAAATTATATGCTTTAAATATAAATAATTAAAATATAGGTAATTAGGGTTAGTTCAGAGTTATTGGAAGCTTCTAAATTTACGATCATATAAGAAAAAGCATATAGCAATATTCATTTAACTCGTTATTTTACTAAGTATAGATACCTGAGTATATAATAGATACATAATAAAATAACAAGTTAAGTAGTATTATCAATTCTTCTTATAATCGAACATGTGTAACTGTCCAATTTCTCTTGAAAAGCCTACGAAGATCGTAGTTGCGCACCTTGGTTAAGATCGTGCTCGTGACCTCAGACAGCGGCTCGTGACTGAACTGACAGACATCAGAAGGCACGCACTTGATGCCTGTGTGGTAAAACTTGCAGGGAAAATCTTTGTGCATGTACAGACACTTTTGCTTCTTGGCGCAACATTTGAGGAGGTAGAACTTGCAGAGCTCCATTTTGCGAAGATGTGAAGGCACTCCCATGTGATTGTGCTTCACATTGTGTGAGTACTGGCACATTTTACCCTGCAACAGAAACATAACATTCAGCATTTTGAGCTTAGAATTTAGATTATTGAATAGTTAAAGCTGAACTAGGGTAAGTTACGAGTTATCGGTCGGTTCCACATTATCGGTCATATAAGAAAAATCGAATTATTATTATATTGTTTTATTTTTGTATGACTGAAGATGAGGAACTGACCAATAATTCGTAACTTGCCCTATGAAAAGGTTGCAGTACGCGTAAAGTTGGTATTACCTATCATGGCATATTTTAAGATCCACTTTACCTTTGTACAAGTTCCCTCTAAGAATTGAAGACAAAGGGCATCAGTTTTGCTGGAGTTAGAGGGGGATTCTGTGGCTCCTGAAGAAGAAGGGTTAAACTTTAAATTAAATTAAAGTCACTCTACTAAAAAAATACAAACCAATATTCACTTTTCATAGATTTGCGGACGTATTTATGGGGTTTAAGTTCTCTTTCAAATCTTTGAATAAGAAAAATACAAGGGTCTAAGAAGTAGTAGTAAATGCAGTATAAAAAAAGTAAACAAGAGTATGCGCTCAGATTAGAAGAGGAAAATGGAGAGGTGGCCCAAATTACAACAGTTCGGAGTATAAGAGAGCCCTTCTCTTCCTATCACCAAAAACACTAGCTGCTAGATGTGAAGAACTTTAGTTTGCAATGTACCAATCCTCTTTATTCAAGAACTCTTGGTTGGTTTTGCCCTCTCTATTCTCACTTTTGCCATCTCTTTTCTCACTTTTGCCATCTCTTTTCTCACTTTTGCCATCTCTATTCTCACTTTTGCCATCTCTATTATCACTTTTGCCATCTCTTTTCTCACTTTTGCCATCTCTTTTCTCACTTTTGCCATCTCTTTTCTCACTTTTGCCATCTCTTTTCTCACTTTTGCCATCTCTTTTCTCACTTACCTTCTATCTTCTAACTCTTACCCTCTATCTTCTAACTCTTACCCTCTCTCTTCTAACTCTTACCCTCTTTTCTGCCAGAGCGCATTAGTGCATAGTTTTTTATTTCATTCATGAAGTCATCTGTATCATCTTGTTCGTATGGATCTTCTATGGGACTTTTCTTCTGTAAGCAAATGGGAAAATGATTACTTGACAATGAAAATGAAAAACTATTAAACTAACCTACTCAGTAAACAAACAATTAAAGTAACCTACCTACCTAGTAAACTATTGAAGTAATATACCTAAATAATTAATAATATAACGGTCCTACCTAGTTAATTATTGAATTAACCTTGATAATTATTAAACTAGCCTAACTAGTACTAGATAGTAGTTAGCTCCCTACATAGTAGTTGCCTAGTTATATTTTCTTTATATGATGGAAAGTACTAAACCGTTCAATAAATATGTAGCTACTCATCCTAATCTTAAATTGTTATAGTTATTACACTACATAAGGTAACGAACGTAACACTTTAACGTACCTTGTGAGTAACGTACCTTTTTAATAGTTTTGTCGATATTAGTTTCATCGTTAGAATGGTGTTTCCTCTTCTTCTTTTTTCGTCTCTTTTCTTGATCGTCATCTTCATTAGTTCTCTTCTTGCTCACAGACTGACGATAAAAAAATTGCTATAAAACTTTTTCACTTTACGTTGAATTTTACAATTAGTTTGAAAAGGAGCTTTTCAAGATTTCACTAATTACCTAGCAAAATAAAACTAAGTTACTCACATCAGTAAAAGCATTTTGATTGTCATTGTGACTATCGGTGGTAAAATTTCCCAGTTCCTCTTCTTGATTCTTCTTTTCTGTTTTCTTCTCCTCTTCGTCGTCATCTAATTCTCCCTCTTCCAATTCGCCTTCTTCTTTATCTTCTTCCGTCATTTTTTTAGCGTCATTTATTTCTGTGACGTCACTAATTTGCGCGATTTCCATTTCTTCAGTCATGATTAATATATTTTAAATAGGTAGTACATTAAATCAAATTATCAGATAACTTAACAATAATAATCTGAATAAAAACAGTTAACAAATTATTAAGGACATTACAAAATATGGACCTAATAAAAAAACTTTAGAATAGAATACAATTCATCTTAGAAGATGAATATGTTTTTGATGAAAATTTAATAATATTACACGATATTTTTATTAATAATATTATAAGTAGATGGTGATGATTCGATGAATGATTAGAAACTCACTAGAAGTTCAAATTAAAATAACAAAAACACATAGTTAGCATAAGAGACGTTGAGATAGAATAATATAGTATACTAAAACAAACATTCTAAATTACCGCCTAACATGCTAACCAATCAGCGATCAGATGAGACACCACCCCCTTCTCTCATTGAATTATTACATTGTTCTCTTGTAATGTAATTATGATCAGTTTACCCTAAATAAATAATAATAAAAAAATAATATACGATTAATTAAAGTATATCAAACTGTTAAGTTATTTACAGATAATCAAAGATTCTTATTTCCCCCTCTCCATTCTCTCAATGAACTCAATAAGCCCCTCCCCCCTCTCACAAGCTAGCCTCGCACAGCTCTCACTTTTATCTACACAAGTGTATCTTTAGAAGATTTATGAGAATTCATATACAAATATTTTTTAAAATATGTTAGAATAGAGGTATTCTAATAAAGGGAAAACTATCTAATTACGTAGGAATTAGGACTTCCTAGTTAAGAAAATAAGTACACAGTGAATATAATTATAGCCGCCAGTCTATAGAATAACTAAGCAGTCTGTAAACTAGCACACCATTACAGAAATAAAAGATCAAACAAGAGTCATGACGTATCGAGCTAGATCTACACGATCCCAACACTTAAAATTATATTAATTTAGCCTATCTTAAATAATTTACTATACAGCATAAAATACATAATGTAGCTATTTATGAATCAAAACTGGTTTATTTTGAAGGGCGCCAAGTTCCTTTCTTCTTTACTACGAACAACATTTATTGTTCGTGATTCTTTTTTAATTTCAACCCTAACTAAGTAGGTAGCTAACTAAATAGATTTAGAAACATGAAAGTGTCTTCAAATATATAAGTATCTTGCCAACTAATACTTTCATGTTTCACTTAATATTTATACAAAGCTTCCTTATAATTTGATCCATATTTACAATGATATGCAATGTCTATTTACGTAAAGATAAATTGGACAGTGTCCTAATTCTAGCAGGACAGTGTCCTAGTTAGTAACACGAGCTTATCATACATGCCTAAATGATAAATATATATCAAATATGGCTACCTAAATTAATATGGATTGCTTAGGTTTATATGCTAATCCTTATATTTATCTACATAACCTACATCAAAATTATCGATCTACAAGGAACTATTCTAAATTGCCACTGATAAAGAATCATTTTTATATGATGATTATCTTTCAATATAACTTGAATACAATCAAAATTATTCACTCATAACCGATCATATTTTACTCAATATTATAAGCATGCGTCATTTCTTATATCTTAACTCAAGTCTCAACAGTAAAGCTATGGCAGACTCCACGCTTTAATCCCTCACCCCCCCCCCTCTCCTTCCTCCTCAATACATAATTGTTTCCCCCCATTAACACCCTCCCCCTCTCCTTATATCTTGTTTCCCCTAACATCCCCCCCCCTCAATAAGTGTGAAGGAGTACATTCTTTCTTGCTACACTTACTTATATAAGCGGTCAATTTTAACATTTACAATAATCTAACTTAAGACTCGCAAGGTCATTATGGTTAATTTATAGAATGGAAATAACTTATAGGGAGTTTCCTCAATACCGAAATAAAACAAGATACGTAAGAACAAAGGCGACGAGCGGAAGTTACGTAGGTATATGTGATTTTTAGGTATAAACGTTTACACATTCTTTGGTAGGTACAATGTCTGTTCAAGGCAGCTAATAGGTACTAAGTAGGGCTTTGCCAATTATTAATGACGTAGATAACTACCTAACTAAAGTAGCTTGATAATATCTAATGCACAGTTCCAATTAATCAATAGTATCTTATCTTCCCACGGTGATATTAATTCAGATACAAAAACTACCTATGCATTCAGGTCAAGAAATTTAGTCATACTATTTTATTACCTATTATTCATCATAATACCTTAAGGGTTCCTTTTTCTTAATGTTTAGAAAAAATTAAGAACTCGGTAAAAGCTCTTTAATAATTGTTGTGTATTTATCATCTAGATATCATCACTAGTTATGTGAGCTGTTGGCTCAGTGAATTTCATTGCCGGACTGAGTGTGTGACAGCGCTACGCAGAACTAGTTACTCGTCACCCGAGCGAGGCTAGCTGTACCTTCCTAACCCTCCCCTTTAATGCGCCTCCCTATTCCTCTCTCTAATGCGCCTCCCTAACCCTCTCTCTCTAATTCGCCTCCCTCACCCACCCTGCTACGCACACTTGCGTTACAGTAACTTACTCTCCAATGAAAATAATTCAAGGAAAACCTTGATTATATGAATAATTGTCATATACCTAGAAATTTTATCTTGATTTAAATTTATATACTTTAAATATACCTTTGTAGGTGATGTAAGTAAGTTTTAGATTACACATCAAACGGAAGATGCCTAAACCTTCCTGATATGTGATCAAGTTAAAAATGATTCAGACATTGTCATCGGGAGACTACCTAGGTATATCTGAGTGAAATCAATGACTTTGCAACCTGTTTTCATTATTAATCGATCAATTATTATTACCACGAGTATCGAAATTTGCACAAGGGCTGACGCCTTCATTTGTATGAGCAACTGCCTCACATGGCTTTCATAGGAGAGTCCTTGCGCGACTGAACAGCAATGCGAGACCCACGACTCAAAATAGACACATGACCCCATGTGAGCAGTGCTCTATCCTCTTTAAAAGTGAACATCTCATTGTATTGAGTATTTAATTACTATGTAGATGCAGCCTTTCGTCACCGATATACTTTTGTATCACATAATATAAAATGGCTTACGAATTATAATTCATTGTATAACAGACTAACTACGTATCATAATTATTTTACGAGTTGTGGGTTCACTCTGAGATATTTACTTTTAACATTATGATGAATTAACCTTTTGATATAATGTTTTTGATCCAATAGCCTCTCCCCCCCCCCTCCCTCTCCACTCGTATACCTACTTCCGTTAGTTTCACATATTTTTTAACAGCTGTAAAGTGAAAACTTGTTCTCTAAGGGTTTTTTTTTCAAGGATAACTACCTGGTTTGAAAAATAGCTGTACGGTGCTGCATTCTTTCTTCCATTAAATATCTTTATATGCAATTTTCTTGTTTCACCATGTAACATTATTACGTGTAGACACATGTTTCCATATGGTCAAACAACTATCTAAAAATCAGTTATCTATAGAGAGAATATGAATAAAACTGATATTATTTCTCAGATTTAGTGCTAGATAATTTATTGCCCTATTGTTTTATTAATTAGTCTACTGAATTAGATCGTATCTTATATTTTCAGATTTTTTTGTACCCAGATACAAGTATCCATAGGAACACACCTATTATTTCATTGTTCAGATTATCTACTTCATGTACCTTATGCTTTTAAAGTCAATACAAGATATATTTTTTATTTTGAATTATTAAACACCTAACCAAAGATAATGATTGATTTCTTTCAACAGTTTTTGTTTCTTAATATTCTAAATGAAACTGTAATTATTATTAATGTCATAAACATAATAATGAAAATAAGAAAAGAGATCCTAACTACCTAGGTACCTACCTCAGCAAGTGTTACATAATTCCTGTACCCTTCATAATTCCTTATCTCCACTGATTTTTGAGTTTTGTCAAAACTTTTTTGTTTTAGTGTAAGTTAAGAGTTATTGCACGGTTTCATATATTCGAACATATAAAAATTATTTTTAAGTTTAAATTTTAATGTAATCGAAAATGTGAAACAGTCCGATAAAACAGAACTTACCCTATTTACAATCACATTATATAATTATAGACACTATACAGGATGTTATGGTAGTGACAATAGAAACGTTTTGAGTGCGTGACGTCATCAAAGTAAAACTTTGAAATCAGATAAGGAAATTAAAATTAGTAGTGATTGCATTAAAAAGTTTAAGGATATACAAACTCATTAGTCCTCGTCAGTATATGGCAATAGTAACAGATGCATTTAAATGTTAAAGCTGCTCAAGTGAGTCAAGTCTAAATTTAAATAGGAGTTGTTTTGATGACGTCATGGCCACAATATTACTGCAGTAGCCTACATACTGCGTATCTAAGAATGGAACTTATATGGCTGTAGACAAATTCAAACTTGTAAAAATTACCTACATTCTAATGACTCAAAATAGCAGTCAAGGAAAGTGGCTCCATGAACAAAGTCCCCTACCGCCGTCGGCGCCAAGCTCATGGATGCAGAAAAGCTACTCCGTGAATATAGTTTAACGGAATGTGACTAAAAGGGACACAAGCAACAGTGACTGTTCTCACGGATGGAAGAGGTGATAGTAAATGAAGTCTACCTATCACAAAATACATACTTGATACCTACAGTAGGGGACTTTTCATTAGTCCGACAGTTCCCTCTTTCTGTGTTAATTTCACTATTAAAATTTTTTCATTACTCTTATTTTACTTTTTTTCTAACATTAATTTATGATGTAATCCCGCACTCGATTTCATCATTTAATGTAGTTTGTTGTATCCGCTAGTTTGTTGTTCTGCACACTTCATGATTGTTTAACGACCTCGATATACATATATTTTATGTTAAATTAGTAATAAACTACTAAAGTGTCGGACTATTGGATAGTAACCCTATAGTATTTTCAAATTCCTCAAATAATGAGAAATTAATAGCGAACCATAGGGTGATTCAAGAATGGCTACAAGAACAATCAGGTGTAACTTACAGAGCTGAATAAAGGATAATGATATGAAGAGTTGCAAAAGTAGCTATATTTTAATGTATATATAGCCTTTAGTAGCTAATAATTAACTCAATGCATACAGAGTTTCCATTTTATCTTAAAATTAAAGAATTGCTTGCCTTCAGCAAACCAGTGGGGCAAGTTATAAGTTATCGAACTGTTTCATATTAACGATCATATAAGAAACTATAAAACAATTAAAATGGAGTTTAATTATATTTACTATAAAGTTTTTCTTATATGTTCGACAATGTGGAACAGTTCGATTACTCAGAACTCACCCTAAACCCTAACATAAAATAAAAATGAGAAGCACGAAAGACTTCACATAAAAGATAGTCACAATTAGTCACATTCGCACTGCACATTTCTTGATTACATAATATATAATTAATTACAATAATATATCCTTTATATTATTGTATAGTTTACCTCAATTTATAACCTAAGAGGGTAAGTTCCGAGTTATCAAACAGTTCCACATTTTCGATCTTAACATAAGAAGATATATATAAAATTTAACTAATTCTATTAAATTATAAATATAGTTTCTTATATGATCGAAAATGTAGAATTATCCGATAACTCAGAACCTACCCTAATTGATGTCAGTCTACTATTTTTACCTTCGCAAATTGCAGAAGGTTATGTTTTTTGTATTTCTACGACGTGTTCCGCGTTTTAGTCTGACTTCATCTTGCAGAGGTATCGCAGTTGTAGCATCCGCACATCAGAGTGGTCCATATTAACCACTCCCTCGTGATTGTCAATGGACAGCAACTTACCCATCTGCTCTCTCTCCTCTCCTAGAATTACCTGAAACACGGAGTTAACTCATTAATTAATTGCATCAAGAATTTACCTGAACAAATGCAACATAAGAACACAATCTTAAGAGGCCTACTAGTTTCACACCTAATGGATAAGATGAATGAATGGATTTTAATAACATTTCAAAAGAGAAATCAGTTAGAAAAGACTAAAGTTTAGATGAAAGCAATGAAAGCTTGATCGTTCTTCAAAAGGTTCTATTTTTATTGCATTTTTCAACTTCTTGTTAATTTGACTTTATTTAGCTACACCCACTGTCATCCCCTGGACTCCATTCACCCCTTTACCTCTTGTGGTACTCACCTTAACCCTGTCCCCGGGGGCAGGCACAATAGGCTCCAGGTGCTCCCCGTTAATGTTCACCACCCTCTCTTCCTCCGGTAGAAACACGGCGCAGTTACCACCGGTGGTGCTGCGGATGATTCCCCTTTGACCACTCAGGCCTGAATCGTCATGAGTATCCGTGATGCGAACCTGGGGAATGATTAAATGATTAATATATGACTGATAAGCTATTGGCACCCCTGCCTGACATGCAATTGGCACCCCTGCCTGACATACAATTGGCACACCTGCCTGACATACAATTGGCACACCTGCCTGACATACAATTGGCACACCTGCCTGACATACAATTGGCACACCTGCCTGACATACAATTGGCACCCCTGCCTGACATACAATTGGCACCCCTGCTCACCTCAATATCCTGAGTCTGCCAGTCAGACATACTAAGACTGTCCACATTGGATGCAGATGTGTAGGGGGAAGCTGCTCCCCCGGGAGTCATGGGACTGTAGGCCAGGGGGGAGGGGGAGGCGTAAGCTGACCCTCCACCAGGAGAAGGTGAGGCCTGATAGTTGCCTGTGCCAGCAGGAGATGGAGTGCCTGAAACAACAACAATAGTTAAGCATATTATTAACAGGTGAGGTAAGTTATGAATAATCGGTCAGTTTTACATCTTCGGTCATATTAGAAAACACGATACCAATTAATGTAGCTAATTATTATTATATAGTTTTTTCTTATGCGACCGAAGATGTGAAAGCGACTTATAATTTGTAACTTACCCTATTAATATTAGATTAGGTTTTAATGATTGTAAGACATATTTCTAGTTAAAATAAAATAAATGCATGCCCCTTTACCTGCATAAGCCGAGGGGCTGGCACCAGGCTGGTAAGGCTGGGGTGACGGGTCATTGTGTTGGTAAGGACTGTAATCACTGCCATAACCTGTACCACCGGGGGTAGCGGGTGTGTAGGGACCACCGGCTCCACCATGGTCTGACTGGTAGCCAGGAGTGTTACCTCCACCACTCCCTAAGGGGAAACATTGGTAGATAAGTAAAATGGGGTAAAGTAATCCTTTTAATCGTTCACAAAATGAATTATTATATAATAGTACAAGGGACCTAAAAGAACGTACCTGGGTTGTAGGCTGGGGAAGGTGAAGCCTCGTCATAACTGTAGTCATCAAAGTCAGAGGACCTGGCAGGAGTGTTGGCGGCTGTTGGATCCCAAGCACTGGTCCTACCAGGAGTCTGTGAACCAGACTCGTGGAGTGGAGTCATACCACCAGCATAGTTTGGAGTCCTGGAGCCATCGTACTGAGGAGTCTGTGCAGAGTACATGGGTGTGTGAGAACCACCAGTGGCAGTGTACATGGGGGTCTGTGCGCCCCATTGAGGGGTCTGACTGTTGGTGTATGAGCCTGCTGTCCTGACAGAGGTGGAACCAACAGCGGACACTCTCCCTCTGTCCACAATGATGGTCTGACACTTGGAGTGAAGCTCAACTCGCACTGTGACTTCAGTGGCGTCCTTGACGATACCCACGTGACCTGAGGGGTAGAAAAGGGGTCACACACAATATTTAAATAGTTATTATTATGTTTATTTATTGGTGTTTTTTATTATAGCAACAACTCACCACTTGTTAGTAAATTATACACTCACCTTTGTAAGGTCCTTGAGTAATTTTGATGGTTTGACCGATGAGGTCCCTATGTCTAGCCCCACCTCTTCCTCTCCCTCTCCCCCTGCCTCTCTCTCCACCACCACCTCCTCCTCCCCCACCACCACCTCCAAAACCACCAGACCGTTCTGACATGTTACCAACACCTGAAATGAAAGTTAAATTTTATTTCCACATTTAAGGTCATCTAAGAAAAATATATAGCTAGATGATAATTATCATCCAACTCATATTTCAATTGCTAGCTACCATGACTTTTTTCTACCGAAAATGTGAAACTGTCCGATAACTCGGAACTTACCCAATTTTACAACTTACTAATGGAATTTTATGGCAATAATGAAGTTAAAGCAAAACATCCTACTTCACGAATAAATATTATTTTACCTGAATGAGCAGGTGAAGACAAGCGAGGGGACATGAATCCCAGACCCCCCACTCCCCCACCAACACTTCCCCCAATGTTGTTGTTCTTTCCACCCCCCGCCAGTAGCAGATGTCGTGTCTTGCACACAAAGATGCCTCCGTTCTCTATCTGTGTTTTGTTGTAGAGGAAGGCGTAGTTACGGTAGAGGTGACGTAGCTCCCCGTGCTCTCCCGTATGGGGTCCGTCAACAGCCTGAGGGGGAGGAGAGGGAGGGGGGGGGGTGAGTCAGTTACGTGAACTTATGAACAAACATTAGTGATTTATAATTATTTTGTAGCAATACAAAGCATCTGGGAGAGATCAGACAATAGATGCATTCAAGTTTGTAATTTTGAAGAGAAAAGTTTAATTAAATTTTGATTCAAATAAATGTTTATGGCGCATAGCTACAACTCCTCTCTAAGATTATAGAGCCATGTGCAAAACAAAACGGTCCAACTTTTGAAAACGGGTTTTTGATAACAATGGATTACAAATAAATTAAATTCAAAATTCCATTAGCCGATTACTATCCTGGACCCATGTCAAAAATTAGAAAGCAATGAGAAAATGTCTCACCTTGACTATATCAGCAATCTGGATGGTGTTTTGCTCAGAGTCCAGTGCCATGGCTCTCCTGTTCTCTTTCTTCTTATGCACGGCCTGGGGTCTGACTTGCACCACCTTAGCGTGCATGGTGAGCACTTGGAAAGTCTCCTTCTCCAGCCTCACGATCACACCCACCGTCTGGGGGTCTATGGCCACCAAGTCACCCCACTGGAACTGACCTAAGGAGTCCACACCAGTGGCTACATCGGCACACAACTGCAAGTCCCGGGGAAGAACCTACCAAACGGAATGAAGAAGTAGCTACTTGTGAATAATGGGATTCTATCTACATTCATGTAAAGGGATGCACAAACGTCACTCTGTGTTCATGAATACAGGTTTTCTTGCCATTCAAATTGTGAATACTTCAAATAGGCAGGACTAATTCCCTATTCATCAACAGTAGATAATTACAGTATGTTAAAGTCATTTTACTGACGAGGTACTCACCTTGAGTTCGTGCATAGTGAGGTCGGAGAAGAGGACAATGAGGTTTTCCTCCACCCTCACGATAAGTCCTGTGTCCCCCTCATACCTCCCTGCTATCACCTTAACGTGATCACCCTGTCTGAAGTACTTCTTCAGTTCATGGGCAAAGAACTCCAACTCATCCTTCAGTTCATCGTGCTTAGGTATCACCGAGACTCTTGTACCGTCCACACGTGTAACTCTGCCCATCAGGTTCACCAGTTCACCTTCTATCACCTCCACATTGTCACCTGTCGCGATGTTGTGACTCTCTTCGTCCTGGCCTGTCGTGGTCAGCTGGAAAAAATAGCAATTTGATGATGGAAGTAAAATTTAAAATCTTTACAAATGAAGAATATTTCTTCTATTCATTTGAACAAAAGGATAGGGCAAGTTCAAGCTATCGGACGATTTCACATTATTGGTCATACAATATGAATTCGAAAATAATCTTGTATATGATCGAAATGTGAAACTGTCCAATAATTCAGACCCCAATAACCCCAAAATGCTAATAAGCATCATACCTCCATATCTGCAAGACTGTGCTCCTCGAACTTCTCCAACTCCGCCAATGTTGGTTTAACTCCGTCAGTGGTGATAGCGTTCATGTTGAAGAGTTTGTAGAGGAATCCTTTGCGAGTGTATTTGTTGCCCTCAAAGAGAAGAAAGTCTCCGTCCTGTGCAACCTCACCTGGAGACGAGAAGAAAATTAATTTACAATGCTAGAGTAAATAGAATTCATAAATAAACACATTAGAGGCTACCTAGCTTAGGAAATAAACTAGCTAGGGTAAGTTATAAATTATCAGTGTATTTCACATCTTCGGCCATATAAGAAAAAGTATATAGCTAATAATAATTATTATTATTATTTAATATTTGTGTCCATTATACTTGCATGTATCATGGATATCAATGAAAATAAAAAAGGTTATTTACTTTTTTCTTAAGAGAATGTGAAATACACTGATAATTTTTAGCTTAGCTTATAGCTACATTTTCTTTAAGATATTCTTAATTACAAGTTTACTCTCCCTCTACAGTTGATCTCTCACCTCCAATTGCTTTGACTGCATCCAAGTCAAAGAGTTTCTGAGGGGGTCTCCTGACTTTCTTCCTCTTATCGTCACAGTGTGACTTGAGAGTTCCCCTCATCTTGGTGTAGTCAATGCGGGGAATGAGCTTCAGATTCACTGTGTTCTGACTCGTGTCTACGTAGTCAACCTGAGGCAAGTGGTAATTAATTTAGTTAGAACCAAAGACGAAAAAAAGGAATTAAATACAAGGGACTAGAGTAACTAGAAAAGGCAGTCATAGAGAAAAATGGCACAAAGAATAAATTTAGTCGGAAGCAAAGGGCATATCATTGAAGTCAAAAAAGGAAATTAGGTAGAAAGGACTGGAAGAAGCAGTGAGAAAGGAAAGTGGCTCAATGAACAAACAAAATACATAAAACCTATTGTGTAATACTTTGGGAAAAGATATTCATATCTTAAGCTACTGCACAGTAGTAATGACTAAGTAATGACTTAGCAGACGGTTATACATTTTCGATATTCTATTTTAATTGGTATCCATTAAACATGCAAGTATTTTGAATACCAATTAAAATACAAGTTAAAAAATATTAGCTACTATATTATTTTTATATTATACAGGGTGTCCGACCCTTTTGTTGCCAAATTACGACATAAGGTAGAGATCGTCAAAATAAACACTTTATATTCCATGAAGGTATGGTCTAAAATGCTTAGTTAAAGAGTTACAAGGTTAGGAAAGTAAAATCTATACCATTTATTATTAATAGTTAACATTATTTTTTTAATGTTGCGATAAGAAACAATACATTGTAACAGTAATTATTATGAGCACAAGAAACAGAATCTTAAATAAGGTTACATGTTTACAAAATGTGTTCAAACTGCCGCCCATTTGTTGCGATGCAGACATTCAAACGTTTGTCCAATGATTGGCAGACGCGAGCAAAGACACCAGGAGTTTCACGAATCCTTACTGAGGCTTCGACAATCCTGCCGATTAGGTCCTGTTCGGATTGAATCTGTGTTTCATACACCAAACTCTTCATATGTCCCCATAAGTAGAAATTTGGGGGCGTATTGTCAGATCTTGGTGGCCCCCTGTTACTTTCATGCATTTCGTTTCCTTGCCACGGTTTTTTACTACTTGTATTTTTTTTACCCAACTTCAAGTCCTTGTAACTCTTTAACTAATCATTTAAGACCATACCTTCATAGAATAGCTATGAAGTGTTTATTTCGACGATCTCTACCTTATGTCAAAGTTTGGCAACAAAAGTGTCGGACACTCTGTATAACTGAAAAAGTAGAACAGTCCAATAACTCTTAACTAACCCTATTCTAAATCTAATATTTCCAATATAATAGGGAAACAACATTAAAGATGAACCAATATTTCGTGATAAATAACAGCTAACAATGGAAAGATATAATTGTAGAATTTTATTCCTTTAGCCATTAGGATTGGCACACACATTGCATGAGGTTTATTGAAATTAGTTAACATAGAAGTTCAATGAAAATAGGTTTAGATGGCAATGATTAGTTCACATCAATAGAATCTACAGTAAGGCAAGTTCATATTTTCAATTATACAATAATTATTATTTAGTTTGAATTACATAATTTTTTTGTTCTATTTAACGTCAAACCGTCTGATAACTTGAAGCTTACCCTAACTGGTCATAATATTCAATTGAAGACAATTCATCAGATACAAATTTTGGTTGTCATTTTCGCAATCTTTAGCAGTCTAATATTGTACTGAAGTAGCTACCTGAGCGCTATACCTTTAGTTGCCTTAAAGAGAAATCATTCAACTGAATTACCTGTGCCAAGTCCTCCTTGAAGACGCCCCTCTTGAGTCTCACCCAGGCATTCTTCTTTAGGGTGGGCATGGCCTTCACCACCCTCAGTACATCTGTCATCTGGGGGATGGGCACCATAGTCTGGGTCCACAAACCTATAAACCACATTTTATTACAAACTGTACATTTGAGCTGCTTTCAAAACGACAAATTAAATTGTTATTTAACTAATAGACATATATTATTTGGATACACAATAAATTTATAATTAAACAACTGAGAAACTAAGGATAAATAGTCAGTTGTACCGCTAGATGGCGTTGGTACAGGTTTGGTGACAAATATTATGAACACAAACGTGACAAACGCACGCACAGAGATTGACAAAAAATGCTTTAAAAAATCAAACAGTTCAATATTATTCTAAGATCAATGTTCCCAAATAAATTTACTCAGCTTTCAGTCAGATGAACCAGGGCCTTTTAAGTGGATAAAAACAATGGTAAGGTAAATCGCCATTCCATAATTTATTCCCTTTCAATAGTACTTTGAAGCAATAAAAAAATAACTTTAAAAATTACCCCTAATAGATTCAATGTGATGATAGTAGGGTAAGTTATGAATTATCGGTCAGTTCCACATCTCCGGTCACATAAGAAAAAATGATATAATAATAATTTATTATATCGTTTTCTCTTATTTGACCGAAGATGTAAGACTGACCGATAGCTAATTCATAACATATCCTCAATACTCTTTTGAAAGACTCACCAATCCTGAGATTACTGACTCCCTCCACTGCCTGCTTCACATGACTCTGCTTGAAGGACTCAATGTAGACGTATCCTTTGACTCCCTCAGGAGCCACCAGAGACTTGATGTGGAGGGGCTCCTCCGTCCTGGCGTAGGCTATGAACTTCCTCATGAGCTGCAGAGCGGTGATCTTCTCCTCACCAATACGACACTTCACCATCCACAAGTTGGGGTCTCTGGAGAGGGAGAGATGAACACAAATCAAAGAGAATTGCATTGTACAATGGTATGGAATCAACTAAATTGATTGAGTTTGAAGTGATTAAGTTTTAAGCGTGATTTGGTTTGCTGTTACTGTAGTAGCTACTCCTCAATAGTGAATGAGTTAGGATGTAGCCTGAATAGTGAACATGCTTTCTTCAGTCTACCATAAAATGGTCATTGGTTGTCTAAAACTGAGGGCAATTCATTGCAGACTAAAGAAAATGTTCACTAAAGAGTATAGGGGCTACATCTTAACTCATTCACTATACAGGAGTTAACTATAGAGGAGTTTACTGTAGTAACATTAGTGTGATCTTTAGCAGTAACTCTTAAGATTAAAATTATCTACACAATGTATATATAACTTTGTTATTACATATAAATCATATAATGTTCACAAAGTAGTCCCTTATGTAAATTCAAACTAGAGAAGTTGGATCTTTTCCGCTAGATTTAAAAGGGGAAAACCTAGCATCATTAATGTACTAGTTCAGTACATGATAGAAACAAATTAAATAATTCCTGAGAGACATATCAAATTATATGTAGATACGAATGATTTGTCTTCATTTTTCAACTCAAGTGAAGTAAATTTGTATTCAACACTAAAGTCACTAACTGTAATCTCTCCATAGTTAAATAATATTTACATAGAAACCACACAGTGTAATGAAGTGAACTTAGAACTCACTTGACATGTGTCCTTTGCACTCAATTGACACCTGACATGTGTCCTTTGCACTCACTTGACACCTGACATGTGTCCTTTGCACTCACTTGACACCTGACATGTGTCCTTTGCACTCACTTGACACCTGACATGTGTCCTTTGCACTCACTTTACACCTGACATGTGTCCTTTGCACTCACTTGACACCTGACATGTGTCCTTTGCACTCACTTGACACCTGACATGTGTCCTTTGCACTCACTTGACACCAGGTAGCAGAGTAGTCTGTGTGATGGAGTCTCCCATCTCTTCTCCGCCAGATCCAAATCTTGCGACTGCAGAAGTCTCCTCAGCGTACTTGCGGCGATAGTACTCCTCAATTTCTTCCTCCTTCTCATTCCTGCAAAGAGAGATAACAGTAAATACACTATATGGCTACAGTATTATTATATGGTTAAATATTTGAAGTCATAGTTGACACATTTCCATTCATGTAGAATAAATTCTGAGTTAGCTGTTGGACGGTTCCACATTCTCGATCATATATAAACATAATCAAAAAATTATATTGTAGTAGGTAGTTACCCTGCACCAACTAAAAGTAAAAAATGATTGATCGAAAATGGGATCACTAAAATAACACCAAACTTTCTCTATCTACATTAAATTTTGTAGTTTGAGTATATTCATTTCAAGGAATACTCACTCCCACATGGTATTGGCTCTCCTTGTAGCTTCAATTTCCCTGGCAGTGACTCCCACTTCATCCCTCTCATTACCCAACAAATCATAGTCTTCACCCTGTAAAGATAGTAATGTAGAACTCAGTAGAAATCATCAAAACAATCAATATACATTCAATTAAAATACAAAGAACAAGTCATAGAATTAAGCAAATTACTAGAGATTACTTAAAATATATATAGATAACTATCATAAAATATTCCATTTCAATACAGACAATTTTGAATGTAGCTACCATTAATGTAGCTGTATCAAATGACTATCTTTTTGTTAGCTACTGAAAGTTAGTTTTAGGTCCAGCTATCTGAATATCATATATCTTTATAACTTTAATTTAATTAATTGACTTTAATCACTATAAAATACCATTATTTTAAATTAATTCAGTTCAAAAGAGATTATAGCTAAATGTTTAAAATAATTATGAAATTGCACTACCTATTTAGATTCCCAATTCAATTTTTTGTACTTATTAACAAAAGTATGATTTAGCCTTTCTTGCCCATTAAATTGAAAGAATTGAATGAAGACAAAAAATACAAACATGGAAGACACATTTTTGCAGATCTTTCCTGTATCAGAATATCTTCATCAACTACAATTTCAATAGAACATCTGAACAGGTTTTACATGTCCAATCACGTTAGAACAAGTTCGAACACATATGAAAAGTTTTGTACATGTCCAAACACATTAGAACAAGTTTGAACTCACATGAAAAGTTTGTACAAGTCCAAAAACGTTAGAACAAGTTTGAACTCACATGAAAAGTTTGTACATGTCCAAAAACGTTAGAACAAATTTGAACTCACATGAAAAGTTTGTACATGTCCAAACACATTAGAACAAGTTTGAACTCACATGAAAAGTTTGTACATGTCCAAACACATTAGAACAAGTTTGAACTCACATGAAAAGTTTGTACATGTCCAAACACATGAGAACAAGTTTGAACTCACATGAAAAGTTTGTACATGTCCAAACACATTAGAACAAGTTTGAACTCACATGAAAAGTTTGTACATGTCCAAACACATGAGAACAAGTTTGAACTCACATGAAAAGTTTGTACATGTCCAAACACATTAGAACAAGTTTGAACTCACATGAAAAGTTTGTACATGTCCAAACACATTAGAACAAGTTTGAACTCACATGAAAAGTTTGTACATGTCCAAACACATTAGAACAAGTTTGAACTCACATGAAAAGTTTGTACATGTCCAAACACATGAGAACAAGTTTGAACTCACATGAAAAGTTTGTACAAGTCCAAAAACGTTAGAACAAGTTTGAACACACATGAACAGGTTTGTACATGTTCAAACACGTTAGAACACATCTGATCAGGTTTGTAAACACATAAGAGCATGTTTGAACACACATGAACATGTTTGTACACATCTGAACGAGTTAGAATATGTAAGAACAAGTTAAAATCTTTACCTCGTCATCATCATCATCGTCCTCATCTGGGTCATCAACCTCTGCCTCTTGCAGGAAGAAATCTGTGACATTGTTGCGCTTCTTTTTCTTGCGAGGTCGATCCTCATCATCTTCCAACTCTTCACTGTCATATTCCTGCCAATTTAAGATGTATATATATATTAGTACCATGATATAATACCAGATAGATCTAGATAATAAGATAAACATGAAATTATGAATCTGTTAAAATTTAGCAACCAGATATTAACCCTTTATGACCAGAATTAAGTTTTAAAATGTTAAATTTTTTTAAACTACTCCTATCCTAATGTGTCTAGTTAGTAATAAATAATGAACATAAGTACTAGCTAATTTTCATTAAAAATTTTAACATGTGACACGATAGTCACATTCGTCACTAGGCTCCACACATTCAATTTATCACAGTAGGCTAGTAGCTATAATCCTTTACTTTCTATGCGACTAAATCGTCACACACGGTAGTAAAGGGTCAACTTGCTGCAGATTTTTATAAGATGGTTTGGAATGTGTTGCTAGAACATAGCTATAGTTTAACATCTGCACTTACAATATCTTCAGCATCAGCAGGTTCCTCATCACCACTGGGCTCTTCCTCGCCACTCAAAGCTTCTTCAGCTTCATTGGAGCGATGGCGCCTGGAGAGATGAAAAGAATTACATCAATATCTCAAAAATTTAAGTATATGATAAAAGAAATAAATTGATAATATTAAAAACCTTTTGATAATTATCCAGAGATACTGAAATTATAATAATGCTGATAACAAATGGCACTTATAGCAAGGTAGCTAAATGAATAGCACTTTACCGTTAGAAATTTATACAACAGTTATGCTAATAAATTATAACACTTTTTAAAAGTGTATTACAAAAGAGGAAAAACTCACCCTTTGCTCATTTTCTTAGTTCGTCGCTCAGCCTGTGAAAAAATAATGATAGAGATGAGAAATAATTATCTAACAGAGATAACAATATTCTGATAGAATATTTGGCAATTATTGTAAGAGATTTGCAGCATGGAAGAATTTTACAGATAGATACTTCATTAATTTGTGAGAAAAGATCACACAGAGCAATTTTAGATGAAATTTCATGAATACTTGTAGCGACTTATCTATTTAGAAAGCAAATATTTTCATTTTGTTTAAGTTTGGAAAAATAAATGATGCTAAACAAAACAAAATAATCAAACATCTAAAATTAATATAAATTACAAGCTATAGCTACTCACATCAGAGTCCGAGTCTGAATGTTCACTGTCTGACATCTTGATTTCTTGTCTCTAGCTAATTATAAATAGAATATCACCCTATAATATCTAGAAGAAAGACATAATATAATTAGCAGAGTTATTGCAAATTAGATTCTGTTGAAAATAAATTTAATATCTATGAATGACATTACAATTGACAGTAAGTAGGAAACTGCGGTCTCCTTATAAAAAATGTATTATTCAACCAAATTTGGTCAAGCAATACCCACAAATCACAATCTGGGTGACTGGGTCTAAGGTCTTTGACCACTTTGGCTCGGCATGATGCGTCTCTTGCACCGCAGAGATTTAAATTTGAGAGAGAGTTACCACCATTTGAGAGTTTCTCACCATTTGCAATTGAAGGGCTCAAAATTACTGTAACAAATTCACTATTAAAATGGCAAGTTTGGACATGCTTTATTACCTGCCTCTGGAAAAAAGACAAAAAGTGGTCTTTTCTGATGGATTGATCACTCTGTTGGAGATTAGCAAACCTTAGAAAACAGCAATAAAATAAATTAATGTGAACTGTATTTAGCCTCTAAAATAGTAAATTTTTAAGTAAAATTCATCTGTTAACATAAGGGATTTCCAGAGTGGTCCTCTGACACTGACAGCCTGACTCTCAAAGATCTTAAATTGAGATACCTTTAGTTATATAGGGTAAACCAGTCGGAGGTCAAGCAGGTAAATTGCGGCACACTAACTAACTGCAGGCCACTCTGGAAAAAGTAGTCTTTTCTGGAATCTGATGGATTAATTATAATTACTCTGTTTGATTTTAGCAAACCTTTAAATACACTATACAGTAATTATTAGTAGGGCTGTACCGATACTATCTGTATCGGTACTCGTTATATCGGACATTTTTTAAGTATCGGTACTCGATTGTCTGTAGACTGTGTATTGTCTGTAGACTGTGTATTGTCAGTAGACTGTGTATTGTCTGTCAAGCAGGTAATTTCTGAGGTTAATTGTGGCACCCTAACTAACTGCGGCCTCTAGCAACAGAAGCATCATAGTTTCAAACACACATTAAAAAGTAAAAACTTAAATTAGGATAATGAACCAATTACCGGATGCTTATTTTTCTTTACTAATTACCGAATGGAATATTTCGAATTAGTATATTTGTAAACTATGATTGTTTATGACTATAAAAATATATTCATTTTATAGGTACCAGTTTCTTCTACTCAACGAGTATATTTTTATAGCCTTAAACAATCATAGTTTACAAATATACTAATTCGAAATATTCCATTCGGTAATTAGTAAAGAAAAATAAGCATCCGGTAATTGGTTCATTATCCTATAAATTATGGCATGCAGGGCACCCAAGTAAAATAGTATGTCTCATAAACTCGCCATTTGTCTCTCCAGCTCTCTCCAAAATTCAACAAATTCTCTCCAAAATGATCAAATTTTCATAAATTCTCTCCAAAATAACATTGTAGCATAGGAAAAAAATAGATAAAACTCGCCATTTGCAATTGAAGGGCTCAAAATAACTGTCACAAACTCGCCATTAAAATGGCGAGTTTGGACATGCTTTATTACTTGGCAGGGCACAGTGTTTTTTTTATAGATATGCAACATTTTAATGTAATTTTGATTCCAAATGTTTTACAGACTCTCTTGAGAAGGCCGCAATTAATAATTAAAGGGATGCAATTTACCTGCGTGAGTCCGTGACCCTGACCACGATCCAAGTAATAAAGCATGTCCAAACTCGCCATTTTAATGGCGAGTTTGTGACAGTTATTTTGAGCCCTCCAATTGCAAATGGCGAGTTTTATCTATTTTTCTCCTATGCTACAATGTTATTTTGGAGAGAATTTATGAAAATTTGATCATTTTGGAGAGAATTTGTTGAATTTTGGAGAGAACTGGAGAGACAAATGGTGAGTTAAGGAAACATACTATTTTACTTGGACCACGATGACCCCCAGTCTGTATTTGGTGCACAAAATTCCACTGACTTTTTCAAAAAGCTGAAAAAATCCACCATAAATTTCCAGTAATTTTGCTGATCCACCAACATTTTCCCTATTTATCCACCGAAAATTAATGGTAATAGAGGATTAAATAGCTAAAAATCCACCAACTTTGCTAGAATATTATTTTCGAGGGGGAAAAATTCCACCGACATGTCAGTGGAATTTACCACAAAATACAGACTGGCGTGACCCTACAGTCCCAACCTAATAGGCTAGGGTCACACCGTCACACCAGTCTCAAGTTTGCAAAGTTTGAAAACTCGTCCAAAAGATCTTTGGAGTTGGAGACTATATTTGAGGGAAAATTCATCAAAACAAGATCTTGGCCACTACAGTAATATAGCCTAGCCTACTTACTCCATGGCTGACTCAGGCTGAGGCTCACACTCAGTCACTCACAGCAGCAAATTGATGAAATTCAGAATTTCTCTCCCCTATTACAGACAGAGGCTGGCAAACTGCAAGCAAATTTTAGAGCTAAATTTTAACAAAAAATTTGAGGGCCGAGACTCTGAGTCTGAGCCAAGCCAAATTTTGAAACACTCTATTTTCTTTTTGAGTAGCCTGCCTAAGCCTGGTTGGTTTAAATTTAAACCAGGTTACAGTTAAATTTAAACTTTCTAGTTAGGTAATGCAATATTTTAGAACTGAGAAATCTCCCAATTCCGTAGCTACAAAATATTCCATTACCCAAGAGACAAATTAACAGAGTATTTTACTTCAGCTCCACAGACCACAATATCTTTTCACTTTACACGAGCTATGTAACAACCATCACCCATAACCACTGTCACACTTCTAACCACTTCTCACGACCACTATTTAAAGACTGGCAAAATATTTATAATCTTGCACATGAATAGAAACAGTAGTGACAATGTGTGTATGACGTCATCAGGGTAATACTTTCAATGCAAATTTAAAGCAATTGAAGCGTGTTAATTATGAAAACTAATTGAATATTACCATCACAAGAAAATATTAATAGACTTTTCAAGTTATTGAACTGTTATCCCTCTAATTTTCTATTTAAGTGTGTTACTTTGTTGACGTCACGCTCACAAAACACCCTATTGTCAACACTGTTAAATTTAAGAAATGGAATAAAGTATTACCCACAAACTACCAAGACAAGAATTACCCACAAATTAAGAGAAAAGTATGATAGAGCAGATTTTCAATAAATAATTAAAATACATAGTTACCTAGATAATCATCATTTTACTTCGTTCATTATTAATCGAAAATGTAAAACCTTCCGATAAATCGGAACTTAGGTACCTAAATAATGCAAGAACAGATCTGGGACTCTTAGAGTAGTTAACTTCTTCAAAAGTAAATAATAATAAGTTATGAACTTTTGATCATACTCACAGCTTTTTTAACGTGAAGATGAATAATATATAACAATGGCAAAATACAGTATTTGCATATCAATAGTAAGTTAATAACCAATAAGTTATTGCATGATAGGAGAAAACAGGTCATGTTTAATATTTTGACTAGAAAAAGATTTAAACTGAAGTATCATACTTAATTTTACTATAATTCACATCATATGAAATATTTTAACTTCATCAAGTATGTTGTTACATTTTGAACGAAGTCCCCATTGCATTAAGCGTACTCATGTTAATTCTTCATATCAAGTAAATCATTTAATCCTATAAATCATGAATAGTTTATCAACCATATATTTCTTTAGATTGATCTTGTGGTTACCTTCTACATAAAAGAAATAAGCTAGATACAATTTTGTTAACCGCAGGAAGTACTCTGCTTTTTCTGTAAACCATTGACCCCATATTCTAGAATTAAAAAGCTTAGACTATATTTAAATATTGACCTTTACTTTCATTTGCTACTTAGATATACCGAAGGAAAAGCAAAACTAAGAAGGAAATAAATTACATAGCAATAAACTAAGTGTATCACATATAGTAATACTTCAACTGATGATAGATATACGATCTTCATTATGTACTTAAACAACATAGAACAAGAACCTACAGATTTATTGTATGGTTGCGAAATAAAAATACAGATAAAGACCATTTAAGAAAATTTATCCATTAATTTTAAAATTCAGCATCCATTATTATTTCTCAATTAATTTAGTATAAATAATCAAATGCTAATCATAATATATTCTTCATCATACGATAAAAATGTTGAACCATCCGTGATAACTCTGAAGCAGGCACACTAAGTATTTGTCACCAGTGAACTATTATGTCATTTGTTACATTTCATAGCAGAGATTATATATACTAAAATATGTAGCGGTTCAATGAAAAATATTACAATAGGTAGAACTAGTTAGGTTTATTAAGAAGCAGTAGCTACAACATCAGCAGTGCATTAAATACGAAATAGTCGAACAATATGAGTCACTAAATATAAGACTACTGATTCTTCTAATTGTACTTTAGATGATCATTTGATCTTAAACTTGCATTTGAGTTTTTTAAATGACTTATACTTAGACCCAAAGGGGTTAGGAAAAAATAAGACTTAAGAAAACATTGACTAATGAGATTGGATATCTATCTATATATCCAGTAACTTAATGCAGCCTTACCAAGCTAAAAATAAAGGATATGAAATGCCCTTTAATGTTCAAGGAGTTAATTTGGTCAAAAAAAGTAATAAGTTCGTTATCAACTAACAAATATAAAGATAACAAATATTGATTCTTTCAGAACTCTCTTTTTTTATAACATTACAAATCTACTTCTATATTTGACAGATAGTACCCAACAAGATGATTTCATTGAAATGATATGAAAATTTCACAATGGCAAAGAAATATGCAACTTCCTTTTCAAAATAAGATACAAAAAACTATTAGACACATTACAACAACAACATCATCAAATGATGAAACTAACAGAGTAGCTACATTCTTAAGGGCTGTACACACGTTGGGTTTTTTTAGGTCTTTCAACCAGACTTTTTATTAAGCTCCTACTTTCTCCACAAAACCTTTGAATCATATTATTTATTTTAATTATACAGTTTTTTTTATATGATTCACAAGTCTCATGGAAGAAGTAGGAGGAGCATAGTAAGATGTCTGGTGGAAAGACTTGAAAAACCCTACGTGTGTACGGACCTTTAAGGTGCTTTAGTGATCCACAACAGCAATATCTCTCCTCCCTCTTGAAGCTCTGTAGTCTTTAGTATCTCTGGCCCCTGCTAGGCCTCCCTCCACTGGCTGAAGCATATGATGAGCTGTATGTGAAATAAGAGGGCAATTCAAAGTATGTATTCTTAAATTATAAAGTGATTATGACTAAGTCAAGCTATAGCTAGTTTTGAAGATAATTCCAAACATGGTGAATTGCCATAATATTTAAATTGATTCATTATCTTATATGGAAGGAAAGGAGCTTCAAAAGCTTGCTGACAAACAAGAAAGTAGTTCATTGAACAAAATCAACTGTCAACTGCAATTTGAGTAACAATGCACATAAACGATGAGCAGTTGCTACTAAGTCAGATATAGCTAGTTACAATTCTTCAAGTCTAAATGGACACAAGCAAAGATTGGACAACGTTGACAGAAGTTTCGTCTTCAGATTTTCGTGAAGGACAAATTCAAATATGTGTAAAGGGGGCGTCCCCCGAACCTTCCCACAAGGACATTAAAAATCATGAATTGGTGCAGTACAACAAACTACATAACAGCAATTTATGTCGAGAGCTCCGAAATAATCTTCATTTATATTTGTTTAAATTCATTTTTATATCAAATTATTTAAGTTAATATCCTTTACGAAAATTTATTGACGAAATTTCCTGTCAGACATTTGACAGGACGAAATATCTTTCGACGAAACTTCTGCACACCAATATATTGAAACTGTGGATAGAAGAGAAAAATGAAGATGTGATAGCAAATGAAGACTCCAAACCTACTTACACAAAATGTTACAATTTGCTTCTAATTAATAGATATTATATACCTAATCCAACTACTATCCTCTAAAACATATGATGGAGCGTCACTAACTAACTATTCTCGGGGGACAGGACTGATTACTGCAAAAAAGAAAGTAACTATTCTCTGAAAAACCGACTGGAAAATTCTTCTACAGGTTTTAAAAAAAGAATAACTACATGTATTGTACACAACATGAGGAGAAAATCTAATCAAAGTTCATAATTTTATAAATCATCTTGAGTTGACTAAATAAGAATTATAAACTTTCAGTTAGCTATTATATGTATTTATATCCCACACCTACTATAGCTAGCTAAATAGTACCAATCCAAGATTAGTTTCTCATTATACCTATTTACCACTTGGAACAAGTGATGTGTTTTAATATATGGATTTTATCAAAGATACAGAAAAGAAGGAGACACGGACAATAGATACAATTATTGATGATACAAATATTCATTTTCGAAAAAAGATGCACAATCTTTAAATTACCTGGTAGCTATCTTCAACTGTTAATGGCCATAAACACGCAGGTTTTTTAAGTCTTTCTATCAGACTTTTTTGCTAAGCTCCTCCTCCATCTTCCAAGAGAAGAGGAAAAAACGATATAATTACTATTTATTTTAAATGGTATCCATGATACTTGCTGGTATTATGGATACCAACTTAAATTAATAATAATTATACCGTTTTTTCTTATATTCTCGTAGAAAAAGTAAAAGGAGCTTAGCAAAAAGTCTGGTGGAAAGACTTAAAAACCCTGCGTGTTTACGGCTCTTACATCTAACAAGAATAATTTAAATTTATAGTACCTTGAAGGCATATGATAGTCCTTGAAAGAGTCTCTTGAAGTTTTCCTCTCAGTGAATGGAGATCGTTTTCGATCTAAAGATCCTTTTCCACTGGAGTACATTTTGGAGTCTTTTGGCGAGAGACTGTTTCTAGAACCTTTGAAGTCACGGTGCATTGGACTTCTCGATCTGAAAGTCATTACCCAGTTGGGGTTCCTTTGTCAGTTCTTGATTATTTTCCCATTAACAGGTAAAATGAGTTATTTCATATAGCATAGAGTAAGGTAACTTAAGTTATCATCAGCAATAGCATTTGAAAAATTGATTTGTATGTGTTTTTTCTACATAAATCGATTTTCCATTTAAGTTTTTTCAGATCACGAATACACAAAATGTTATCTAAAGAAGCTCGAAGTCTGATGTAGCTAGAGAGATTATTTTCAGGTGTCATTGCAGCAAGTTCCATATCAAATGAATGTGATGGTTTAAAAGTCAATAATTCACTAATCAAAGTTCAGTTTTCTTTTCCAGAGTTAGCTACAAGATCATGAGAATTTTCAGAACAATTATAAAATGACTACTGACATCACCTTCATTTTCTTTCTCATTTATTTCCAATTTAAAACAATTTTTCGATTTGCAAAATTAATTATTTTCATTGTATCATTTAACAATTCATAAAGAACTGAATTCATTCACACAAAAATTTCAAACAAGTTTAATTTCAATTCAAATTTCAGATTTTTTTTCACTAAATCATTTCTTTTTCAATTGATATCACAAAAAATATTTTCAAATAGAAAAAAAAACAATTTCGGCTTGCTACCTGAAAAGGAAAAGAATTAGTAGCCCAAATAGGTGATAAGTTCAGTAAAACATTTACTGATATGGCACAGAACCTCTTTCCAGTCTCCATTAAATTCATCTTGATATTTATGCAGTATTGCAGTCAGAAAAGGATAAGTGATTTTAGAATGGGTAAGTTATGAATAATCGGCCAGTTTCGGACATACAAGAAAAAAACTATATATAATAATAATTACCCATGATAACAGCAGGTAGATATTGATAATTAAAATAAAATTATTATTTTCTATATTGTGTTTTCTTATAAGATCGAAGTGGTCAGATAATTCACAACTTCAAATCAAACTTTATGGAGAATATCTACAAGACATTCAATGGCTTGCGAGGAATCTGATGAAGTCCAGAAAGAGGAAACTATACGGCAAAATAAGACCACATAAAAAAATTACATGCAAAAATAACAAGCTATGCTATGAAAATAAATTGCTATCAAATATTGCAACTATTAAAAGAATGATATTGAAACAATAAAAATAATGATGCATTTGCTCATTAGATATTCTTACTGTGCAATATCATGAATAAAAAACACAAGTTCCAATCAGGATGACTACAATTTAGCAAAATAATGAATAAAAAGCTCCATAACATTACTGAGTAGCTACAGCATGCAAATTGCATCCTTTGAAATACTACAGGGATTTATATTTCTCGAGTTGTTTTAACTGAAAACCTAATGGCACACGTACTTCTAGTATTGCAATAAAGTTAATTGATCAAATTGGATTATTCTCCAAATATAGAAACTAATTTCTTTAGTACATTTGAATATGAAACAATTGAAAACCATCAAAACAAGTCTCAGATTCTGAACATTAACTGTAGTGAGTAGAAATCAGAAGTAATCAAAGTCTCAAAAGTGATAAGAACAGGGCAAGTCCTCAGTTATTGGACAGTTGCAAATTCTTAATCACATAAGAAATTATTATATTTTTAAAATGATAATTATAATCTTGTTCCTTATATGATTAAAATTTGGATTCATGGAACTGTCTAATGATTAAGAACTTAACTATTTGAAAAAACTTTCCCCCACAAAAACAGTGAATATATTCAAAACCATTAACAAATTGCTAATTCCAAGTTAAGCCAATAGTCTGAAAACAACTATCAATAGCTACTAAAGTACACATTAGAATATATTTCCCTGTAGAACTTTTAGAGATACCTGCTTCTACTACAGTAAGTAGGCGGGGAAGGATAATTGTCAGAGAAGTAAGACCTGCTCTTGGTGGAGTAACTATCTCTTCGGGCACCACTACGGCCACTGCCACCTTGAGGATGACCATCCAACTTCTCCTGAGAATATTTGCCATTCTCTTCTTTACGCTTCATGTACTTATCACAAGAACCATCCCTAGCATAATCTTTAATATCACCATAGCCATCCTCATATCCTCTACTTCCAGATTTAGTACATCCTCTCTCCAAGTCTTTTCCATAGTTCTTATATTCTTTGTCATAATTTTTATAGGATTTCTCTGTATCACTAAACTTCCTATCATAAGAATCTGAGTAATCCTTCCTGCTATACTTATCGTATCCCTTTTCATGTTCTTTGCCGTACGATTTAACATATTCTCTATCATAGTCCTTCCCATAGGATTTTTCAGGAAATTTGTCATAATCCCTGTCATAACTTTTGCCTCCTATTCTGGCATAACTTTTATCATAAGAATTCTTGTAATCCATATCAGAATACTTATCAAAATGACTATCCTCATAGGATTCATAGTCATAACTTTCATCTTTGAAGTTATCATAATTGTTAAAACTGGATCCCCTTCCTCTCTGGTGTCTGCCATACCCATCACCTCTTCCATTGTACCCATCTCTGCCACCATCAAAGGAGCCTCTGAAACCCCTACCCCTAAATCCCCCACCCCTGTCTCCTCCTCTGAACCCTCTCCCGCCCCTGAAGTCACCCCTCGAACCAAAGCCTCGACTACTGCCTCGGAAAGATCCTCCAAAGAAGGACATGCCTCTGCCTCTGGGCACACCTCCACGAGTAACTTTGGCGGACACTTTCTCCCCCATGTAATCAGCTCCATCCATCTGATTAGCAGCATACTCAGCATCTCTGTTGTCAAAAAATTCCACAAAGCCACTTCCAGGGGGATCATAAATCAAGTACACTTTGGCTATCCTGCCAAACCTAGAAAATGTACTACCAACTTGTCCTTTCTTGACATCTTTTGGGAGATTTTCAAGAAAAACTCTTGTCAAGCTCTTCTCTCTGAAAAAGAAGAAAAAATTACATTGAGAAAAAAGTGTTCTACACAGAAAATGATAAAAAACCATATTCTGCAGACTGCACTGGAAGCATTGTATGAATAATTTTTTTAGCGAGAGAAAAAAAAATCAGAAAGCAGTTTCATTATTCAATTAAGTTGAAATTCGACAGGTTATGGTTAGTTAAACAACTTAAACTTATATGTTAAGGGGTTCTAACAAATTGGTTTGAAATTGGCACAGTAAATCATGTATATGCAAGTTGTAAAAAGAAACACTTAGTTATATTAATATTTTTTTTAGGCCTAATTAGTTTTTGAGGAAATGAAGATTTTTTCAAAAGAATAGAAGTCTAATAGTCTATGATGATATCCAGACTGCAAGAACTGGTAACTGGCTAACTGCAAACTGATAAGCTGTTCTCCTAGAAATCCTCCATTTTAGCTTTTGTTAACTTATCACCAATCACCATCAGTAAAAAATACATTATATGATTATTTATACGCCAGTCTGCAGAATATGGAAGATATGTGATATTCTCTTGACTATCCAAACAATTATGAATTAATCCCTATGTTTACATTAATTTAGCTATGAACACATGAATTAATCCCTATAATTTCCAACATTTTTCCAGTTTCTCCTCCAAAAATTAATGGCAATATAGGAATTAATAGCTCAATATCCTCCGACATTGCAGGAATTTTTTTATTTGAGAAATTGAATATCTCCCGAGATATCATTGGAATTTACCACCAAATACCAGAGCTGGGCGTTCCGCATGAATGTTCGCGAACCTTTATTCGCGAACCGGTTCGGATTGGAAAATGAGTTCGGACATTCGGATTCGGAACCTCTTCAAAAACGGTTCGGACTTCAGTGATCGGAACGTCTTTTACGCAAGTCCGAACCTCCGTACCCGGGGAAAACTGACCTGTTCATTTAATTATTTTACGTTCTGAACATGTACCGTACCTCCTGGCTACTATTATATACATAGGTTTCTGCTTAACACTGAAGCGAAGAACAAGCGTCTTTCCCCGCTCTTCTTCTATTACATTATTCATCCTTTCTTGAATAGCGGTAAGTTTTATAATAATCTTAACATGTTAATTCTTTAATAACGGTTTATGTTCCCTCAAATCTCAATTAAAATTGCTAAAATATGTACATAGAACTTTAGGCAAGGTTATAAACGTATATATTAGGTAACATTACATAACACCCTACCCCAAGTACCTTAGACGTTGGCTAACCAGTCCTCATGGAATAATAATAATAACTTAAATTCAAGAGCGATTTTAAAGCTCTCTTTTCAATCGTTTAATTTTTCGCATAAATACATACGATTAGACAAAAACGAAGGTGATAAATCGTAATATACTCATATTATGAGCATTTATTCAAAACTATAATAATATTAGGAAAATATCAGAGATCTTTCCAGGCATTAGATGCAAGAGTGTTTTTCAGTACATAAGGGTGAATATTTCACTATAATCAGTTAACTGTAACTCTTATAGCGGCTTAGCGAGATCAAATATGTGCGAGAATAATTGCGCACACCAAGCTTCGTACAATAACATCTTATAAATATTTGTTTTTTGTCTTAGCTTGTTACTTTTATTTTGAATGATGATTTTTTTCTTTTGCTTTTACTAATGTATGAAATACTAAATATCAAATGAAGGTTTTTAAAAGAAAAAATATTGAAATGACTCAAATGAGCTAACTTTTGACGGCTAAGTAGGTAGGCTGAACAGATAATTTAAGATCGAATATTCGGCTATTCGCTTTACAATTGAATTGATTATAATTTTTATATAGGTACTATAATATTATATGTATATGAGTAATAATATAAATAACTTTGAGAAATATTCACAGTAATCTTCACTGTCTGACCTTTCTAATATATTGAATAGAAGAAAAAGTTAAGCAAGCAAATAGAGTATAGGAATAGCATAATACGGTATCTATAGTACTTTCATATTCAAACAAAATGCAAAAAGTTTTTATATCATCAGTTCTCTAGATCGGATTAATCAAAAATGTTGTAATATAATTGAAAAATTGAAAACTAATAGTAAAAACTTAAAAATGATTTAATTAGATACTTGGATACTTTAATATGGATACATTGTCTTGCATTGTTATGACGACAGAGTTGGTTTTAATTATTCTTTGCATGAAATTCGGAGGTCAGAAGAAAATTCAGAATAACAACTTAAACTATGTATTGGAGTGGAGACTTGAGGGGAACTTTAAAGATACTTAATGCTCATTCAATCATACTCAATGATACTAACTTATTATCAAGTATAGTAAGTACAGTGGAACTCCCTTATAGTGAACTCCTGTATAGTGAATCACGCTGAATAGTAAAATCCGGTATAGCGAACTTACCTCTTTAGTGAACACATTTAGGTTAGTCTACACAAATATTCGTAAGTTTTCTATGAATCTCTCATTCCTATTTAGTACATTCTCTAAATTAGTTGTATTTCATGAAATAGCAACTCTACCAGTGCAAATCCTCTATTATGTAGTCATATGAAGTCACAGTATGATTATTATTATAAATTTATTATATTAACCCTAATGAATTTGACGTATGTTTTATAAGGATATCTTTTTTAAATTACTTTACATATTTCATGTCATTTCTTTAAATTTACTGGCCATTCTTGACTTTGTTCCTACATAAATACCAACTATATTTTTTAATTCAAAAGTTAAATTTTTATGTATCGGCTTAAATCAGCATAAATTATGGAATTAATTGTACTTTAATTAGTGACGTGTGGCAACGTAGAAATACAGATTGGTTACCCAATACGCAAGAATGTGTCCACGTTTTAAGTAGTAGAAACAAATGCGCGAGCTATGATTGGTTCACACTCCATCCAATAACAGTTCAGCTCACCCAGTTGCCAATCTCTTATATAGCTATGTATTTATTTCTCCTTATATATTCAATATTTTTACTTGAAATTTGGTACACATTAGTTTAGTACAAAAACTAACAACTTGTCAAAATACAGTAACGTAGGTTTATAAATAAGACATGTGTTTTTTTTAACATAGAGTGAAACCTCGTTGTAACTTGTTTCTGACAAATAGTTAGTACCTTGTTGAAAAAACTGGTTTTTTTTTATATATAGGTTGCCCTAATAGCCTAGGAAGCATAAGTTAGTAAAAGGGCCGAATATAAATGTGTAGACTGTAGTTTACTTTTATTTTTCTTAATTTTTAGATATAAAATATATACCTAAAAAATCAGAGGTTAGCTTACAAATGTTCGGACTAAATGTTTGATTCGGAACAAATGTTCGGACCAAACTTTTCCAAATTGGGTTCGCTATACGGAGGTTCGGAACCCAAAATCGACGAAGATTCGGGTTCGGAACCTAAAAAAAGGTGCGCACGCCCAGCTCTTCCAAATACAATCTGGGACATGTCGCCAGACTGCAGGAACTGGTAAAGTGTTCTCAAAGAAATCCTCTATTTAGGCTTCTGTTCTCAGTAAAATACATGTAGGTAGCTAACTAAAGTAAATATAGGAGGAAATTAACTATTAAGGATTGTTCACACAGAAAATGGTAAAAATGGACATGTCGGTGGAATTTAGACTCAATTTACCATGAGCATGAAATACAGACTGGCACTCTGGCAGTGGGTGGCATCTAATGATTCCCAGTCTGCAGAATATGTGAGATATTTGGGATATTCTCTCCGAACAATTTTGAATTAATTCCTATATTTACATTAATTTTGCTACGAACACTTCTGAATTAATCCCTATATTTACATTAATTTTGCTACGAAAAGAATATGAGATCTCTACGAACACTTTACCAGTTTCTGCAAACTGGAATGATTCTAATCATTTTAAGGTTGAAAATTCAAATTAAAAACCATAAAATGTAAACTTTATATATTTTATTTAGCTGGGCTAGGGCCGTCAAGCCTAGATGAAATTTTATCACATCAAAAATTTAATAATTTAATGGTAGGTAGGTACCTAGTTAGGTAATTTTTTATACTCACTCTGAAGAAGAATCATCTGTTGCCATTTTATATACCTATAAGCAGTAAAGTAGCTTATGAAAGTAACCCTTAGTTAACTAACTAGTGAGTCTTAAAAGGTAAATAGGTAGTTAAGAGATTATTAACAAGTTGCCTAACAACTAGGTAGGTACCAAGCTCAGTAAGAAACTTTGAACTTTACGAAGTGATTAGTGATAATCTTACTGACAATGGAATTTACTAAACGAGTTGTTGAGAGACAGCAAATATTGCAGTTCCCAATAACTAGTATTTTTTGGATCGAAGTTAAATACCGAAACAGATCGATTCAATAAATAATATTACGATCAAAAAACATGTCAATACATAATAAACAAAGCTTAAATTGTCTGCTAAATTTAGAGGGAAAACCACAGTATATAGATAAGATATAGTAGTGACAATCGAGACGTAAGTGTACATGACGTCATCACAGACACACTCAAATCAAATTTAAGGTAATCGAAGAATGTTGAATTATAAAAGAATGTTTATTTATTGTCAATATATGAAAAATAGTTATGGATGTATTCAATTATTCAAACTTCTTAAGTTTTAACTCTTAACCCTAGTTAATAATTAATATACGATATAAGTGTGATGCAATGATGACGTCACGATCACATACATATCACTCGATTGTCACTACTAAGTCGGTATATCTTGCAATCTGCGGGGAAAACCACTAGAAATTCAAAATCAAGATGTTTCTTTGTATGTAGGTATCCGGATACTCTATATTTGTCTCATTATGGAACTCTTAGCTCATACTTAATTGAAAAGAATTATTAGGTAGTTTAAAAAATGTAACTCATATGTATAGAAAAATTATAATTAAAATTTTTCGTACATTCCTATACCTAGTTCACGCCCCTATTTCATTTAGGGGAGAAGAAAAGATTGAGGAATGTGAAGAGTCTCTGGAAGGAACAAGAAGGAAGGAAGAGGACCCAACAGAGATGTGGTTACCCCGAATTGGAGACCCTTTCTGGAATGTAAAAACATTGAAGTTTGAAGGGAGTGAGGAAAACATCCGAAAGGTACTGCTGGAACTTAGAAGTGGGAAGGCAGGCGGATTGGATGGATTGAAACCGGAACTGTATAAGGTGTTGCAGGGAAGCGAAGTGGTGGTTGGTGTGCTGAGAGAAGGAATAGAGAGAATGCTGGAAGATGGAGGAGAACCGGAAAGAGTCGAGATCGGTTGTGATACCGAAGAAAAGGAAAACAATTGTAGCTGATCTGAGGCCGATTGCGTTAACGGTTGACAGACGTTTCGTCGAGAGACTTTTCGCCGACAGACGTATCGTCGACAAATTTTCGTAAAATGGATATTAACACACTCAAATGTTACAAAACATGTACTTTAACAGTACATGCTACTGTTAAAGTATCACACCATCAAATTATGAAATAGAATACTAGGGTAAGGAGGAAAACTATTAAATTATTTCAATCGCTTGTCTACTTTAATACTAAACCAAAACTATTCAATAATAACAAATTATTTTAAAGTAATTTTAAAAAGTGTATATGTAAAACAAAACTAAAATATATATATCATATATATCGCATCAAATAATGAAATCTAAATGACTGTATCTACACACAAAGAGCATTCTTAAATTCAATTCTTTGTCTATATAATTATAACATGTAAAAAAAGTTGGCCAGGAATTAATATATGTTTAATTAATTTAAGCCCTTTCTAAATCATGTGCTATTTGATATTTTAATAAAATGATTGACGTATGTTTAGTTCCTTTCATTCCATAGGTACTATAGTACAAAGGGCAATTGTGGAAATGCCTAGATTCGAGTAATGTGTCCTGTAATTAAAGTTTTAATATTCGTAGATTTCTTATACTAAATTATTTGTTCAAGGTAAACTTCTTGGTGTGTAGCTACACACAGAGAAAGGATTAGTTGAATCAAATCATATTTGATTTGTTTTGACTAAATTTTATGGTTTATCTGTGCGCCTACCTACGTGGTGAGTTGCAGGTACTATTTAATATGAGTTAAATTGACGTTGGTTAAAACAACACATATGTGAGTTGATTATTTTTAATTCCCGATGGTCACAACAACTACCTGTGATAGTCAAAACTGCTCGTGATGGTTGAACCAATTATATGTAATGGTTAAAACAACTACAGAACAAGGTTACATCAACTACTTGTGTATGTTTCTCCAATCACTCCTATGTGTTATACCAACTACTCGTGTAGGTTATACCAACTACTCGTGTAGGTTATACCAACTACTCGTGTAGGTTATACCAACTACTCGTGTAAGTTATACCAACTACTCGTGTAGGTTATAACAACTACTTGTGTAGGTTACATTAACTACTCGTATAGGTGATATCAACTACTCATGTAGGTTATATCAACTACTTGTGTAGGTTACATTAACTACTCGTATAGGTGATATCAACTACTCATGTAGGTTATATCAACTACTCGGTTAGGTTATATCAACTACTCGTGTTGGTTATATCAACTACTCGTGTAGGTTATACCCACTGCTTGTTTAGGTTATACCAACTACTCGTGTAGGTTATACCAACTACTCGTGTAGGTTACATTAACTATTATAGTGTAGGTTGAAATATCGGACCAGTTAGCAGTAGCCAGACTTTTTACAAGACTTTTTCAGTCACTATATTTACTCTATTAAATTATAATCTCGAGTTAGGTCCCGGTATCAATCAGATTAGACTATTTATTTTCTAGGACCAAATCTAACATGTTCATATTTATTTTCTACTTTTGCTTCTGTGATATGCATACTATTTTAATTTTAAAAAATAATTGATCACCTAGACCTATCCTTGCTTTTTGAAATGTTTTCGATCCTATGAATTGATATATGGTTATCAGTTGTAAATTAATAGATTATATTGAATAAGTAATCTCATCAGGTCAGTTTATAAATAAGTAGTTAGATGACATAAATAACTTTACGTAGTGATAAATAGGTCGGCTAGATGAATTAATTAACCAGGCTAGATTACAAAAGTTGATAAATCTTTGATATGCTGCAATTGTACTATAACTTAATGAATAATAAATTAATGATAAAGCCTTTATCTTCTAAACCATATTGTAGTGCAATTCATCTTACTCATAGGCACTGATATTGAAATATGCTAATAGAATTACCAAGGTCAAATTGAAAACGAAATATAAACATTTAAGTTTTAGATTTATTATTTAAAAGTTTAATTTGAATTCTCGTCACTTTCTTTCACGACTGTAGGTTGCCAATTCCTGAAATAAGAGATTCGTATATTAATATATATTGAATAAAAATTCACAGTATCGTTCATATAGGTACATTATCAATAACATCACCTACTCTTTTTCCTTTTGTGATGAGATAGCGACAGCTTCGATATTCTTTTCCTGTCTGGAATCCCTAAAAGCATATGAAAAAGTAAGAGTTAATCATATTGCAAATACATATTTAGAAATCATCTAATATTTTCAAATACTTACTTTGACCTAGCATAATTGTTCCTGAACCATTCAAAGGAATTGAAGAGGACTCCGATAGTTGATGACGTTGATCTACTTCATCAATTCTTCATCAAGATCTGACAGTAGATTCAGAAAATATAGAAAACCATATATTAATAAAGAAATGAAAAGAATTATTAACTGAGAATTCTTTCATATAGGTAAATTATTTATATAAAATGTTAAACTAATTATAAATCTTCAGATGCAGTATAAATTTAGCTCTAATAAATGCAATGGATTTTTCTAGCTAATCCTCATAATTTTGTTCATTATACACTCATAATGTAGACTTTAATTAAATACCAAGAAAGTATATTATATAAAAAGGCTCACCTCTGGTTGGAGTTCTCCCTGCTAAATCCCTGGGCGGTGTTCTCCTCCGACTACCTCCCTGGATGGAGTTCTCCCAGTCATAGAAAACTAGGGTCAAGTAGGTATATTGCAGCACTTTAACTAACTGCGGTCTCTTATCTCAGAAACATTAATAACCATCATGACTTCAAGGCACTCGTGAAATGAATAGAACCTATCATAAATTGAGCTTAAATTATGATGTTCAACAATTCAGTATATAGCTAAATTAATTTCAGAATGATTTTGAGACTCTCTTAATAGGGTCACAATTAGAAATTAAAGAACCGAATTTGGCTGTGTAACGTACCCTACCTATAGGTACACCAACTAGTTTTAAAATATATAGATTATCAGACCACTTTGCTCAAGATACTAGGATAAGTTCCGAAATATCGGACGGCTCCACATTTTCGGTCGCGTAAGAAAAACTATATTAAATTAACTTTTTTAATTAGCTATTAGGTAGCTATATACTATATTTCATACGTGACCGAAAATTGGAAATCGCCTGATAATTTGGAACTTACCCTATTCTGAGGACAGCGCAGTAACTGCCTAGCTTATGTAGAAGGGGTGTAGGTCATAAGCCCCCCTGGTCATGAGCCTCCCCAGTCATGAGCCCCCCTAGGTCATAAGCCCCCCCGGTCAAGAGCCCCCCCCCCCCCGGTCATGAGCCCTCCCGGTCATGAGCCCCCCTGTTTTTAAATCCTTATTTACCTTTTCTATTTAATCCTTATTGACACTTTTGTAGTTCATTACTGAATAGACATAAAATATATGTATATCGGGGGGCGTGCCGCCACCAAACCCCCCTGCCAGATCATTAAACAATCATGAAGTGTGCAGTACAACAAACTAGCGGATACAACAAACTACATTAGTAACTCTCAGTTATTTCTATCTAAGTAATTCTTCATTTGTTTAACTAGGTAAATAAGGATAAAAAAAACAGGGAGGGGGGGCTCATGACCGGGGGGGCTCATGACCGGGAGGGCTCTTGACCGGGGGGGCTCTTGACCGTACCCATGTAGAAGGTATTGACACTGAAAAAAAACAGCTATGTAGGTATGATGCTTAAATAAGTTACCATATAATAATCTAGGAAAATTAGTTTGGATATCAGTTTACAAACTGGAAGGCAGTAATCAAAATTTATTATTATAAAAGTTATATTCTGATAATCAGCTCTTCAAATAACTACCTATATAAAGCCACCAAACTATCAATCACCAATATTTTAGAATATTTAGGCAGACATTTATCAATTTATTAATGGAATTAATTAATAATCGATCGGCAGCGATAATACTATTTAATGCATATAACGCTATTGTTTGCACTTAAACTAAAATGGTATTGAGGAGCGTTCACATTCAACACGTAACACACTTGAAACAAGATTTGAACTGAAAAGTGTTATGCGAATAAATTAGCTTTGAGGAAAGCATAAGTTGCCACTTACTCATTTGATTGAACTCACACATAAACTTAAAAAAAAAGTAGCACTAACTCTCATAGTAATTTAATTTATACACCAGATAAATAAGATTAACAGTCTTTGTGGGTTACATTATCACACTATGTCATAGTTGTTTTAACTCAAACCCAAACTTACAAAAAAGTAGCGCCAACTCTCATAGTAAGTTAATTCATACACTGCAGAATACACTGGATTAACAGTATTTGTGGGTTACTATAACACACTATGTCATAGTTGATTTAACTCGCACCTAAACTCAAAAAAGTAGCGCCAACTAATTAATACACCAGATACATTGAATTGACAATCTTTGTGAGTTACTTCAACACACTATGTCATAGTTGTTTTAACATTTGTTCAAACTCCCAAAATGTAACTCCAACTCTCATAGTAAGTTGATTCAATCCATAAAATGATTTGAATTAACTATGTTTGGTGACACACACGTCATAGTTGTTTTGACACACGTGAAAACATGAATATAGTCAAACCAACTCACGTATTAAATTGATTCAAAGCATAAATTGTTGACCCATTAAATATGAGTAAACTTTTTTCTCTGTGTATGTGACAATTGAGTTATGCACTCAAGCTTTCATCGTGGCCTCTTCTTTTAGGTATATGTTTTATTCCATTGTTATTCCTTCAATATTCCCTCTTCCTTTGGATGTCTTATTCAATAGGTAATCCTTGAATGTCCCCACTTCCTTTGGATGTCTCATTCTATAGGTATTCCTTCAATATTACCTCTTCCTTTGGATGACTTACTCCACAGGTATTCTTTCAATATTCCCTCTTCCTTTAGTTGTCTTATTCCATAGATTGTCCTTCAATATTCCCTCCATCTATGGATGACTTATTCCATTGGCATTCCTTCATTATTCTATTGAACTTCATCTACGTGATTCCCTAGATTTTCCCTTGTGATTTATGGGATTATTCCATAAAAGTGTCAAAAAATTGCATTCCCTGAATATCAAAAAATGATCATCATGCAATATTCCTTGGGAATATTCTGAGACAGTTTTGGGAATATCCATTTTTCGTGCGGGATAGGATTCATTAGCTATCACCTCTTCATTTTCCTCTTCTATCTGCCAGTGCAGCCACCAGTTGTGTCCCCTTTCGTCACATTCTTTGATAAATGACAGCATTCACGGAGTCTCTTTTCTGCATCACTATATGTTTCTCAAATTCAATTATTTTTTGCTAATTAGAAAGATAAAAACAATTTGGAAATGTCGTTGAAAATTCCATGTCAACTATCGGGAAAAAATGTAATCATTGCATTTATCGAATGATCTCTCAAACTAATGTTAACTTAGTTAACTAATAAAAACTTAGATGAGACATAATGCTTATTTATTTACCAAGTTCTAAAGTGTGGCAGTTTTCGCGCCAGCAGAATGGAGGGGAAAATAATTAATGGCTTTGAGAATATTTAATGGTAACTTATGTAACTCAATTTATTATACAAGGTAATAAATAAATCTTTTATTTGAATATTTAATACAGTAGAACTCCTCTATAAAGAAATCCTTTATAGTGAATACAAAATCCTGAGTAAGGAATTAAGTAGCATCTATACATTTCATTTCAAATCTACCCTGAAAGACAATCTAACAACATTATTTGTCTGTGCGGTTACCATACAAAACAGGGTACTGTGAGCGGACGGGTTCATTTGTAATCACGTGTTAGGACGAGCAGCAACCAATTTTAACGAGGTGCACCGATCTGCAAGTAGCGAGTATTGAGTCAAAAAATGCGAGTGCGAGTGTAAAACTGCGAGTGCGAGTGTAGAACTGCGAGTGCGAGTATAAAAGTGCGAGTGACAGTCAAAAAGAGATATTGTGAGTGAGTATTTTGAAATGCGAGTGGGAATTTCTAAAATTGATATTTTAGACTACTTAATGTGAATCGTACGTGGTCACCACCTGTGGGTCACATTTATATTATTTGAGTGTGGTTAGCATACTCTAATAGTATTCTCATGGTATAATATTAAAATGCACACTTCAAGATACATAAATCTTATAGAACTTTGTGACATGAATCCGTTAATGCAGTTCACTGTATCTGCTAGTTTGTTGTACTGCACACTTCATGATTGTTTAATGACCTGGCAGGGGGGTTCGGGGGGCGGCACGCCCCCTGATATACGTATTTTTAACAGTTTGGGAATTACGTAATCGAAGGCAAAAAAGAAAATCCCACTCACAATTCCCACTAGCAATATTTTTTACTCTCACTCGCAACTCATCACTTGCACAAGCGGAACACTCAATTTTAACAGGTAAGTTATAGTGGATTACTATTATTGCTAGTTTATTGTTTAGATATTCGTGATTACCAATTTAAAAAATGTCTGTTAGTGACTCAAATAAATACGATAGTAGTTACAGAGATAGGTATCAGCTGATTATATCGAACATATTACAGTTTGATTTGCGATCCAGTACACACTCGATTTATATAGCATGCTCTATAATTTTAAATTGGGTATGTATTAATGAATACCGAATACCGTCTATTCGATAGTATTGAGATTTATACAGGGTGTCCGACACTTTTGTTGCCAAACTTTAACATGAGGTTGCATTCATCGAAATAAACACTTTTTATTCTATGAAGGTATGGTCTACATTCTTAGTTAAAGAGTTACAAGGTTAGGAAAGTAGTATCTGTACCATTTATTATTATTGGTTAACATTATTTTTTTAATTTTGCAATAAGAAACAAAACATTTTTAACAGTAATTATTAGGATAGAAACGGAACATGTTTAACCTAACTGCAAAATAATACTTACTTTATTTAATTCTAATCCATTGTTTAAAGGTCCCCACCACTCTATTTTTATTTTTCTATTAATTAAAACTAAGGTTACTGATTATAAAATTGCAAACCATTTCTAATTTGGTTCTATATTTCTATTATTATTTGTATTTCTATTACTATTTGTGATTTTACTTCTACCCTCCCAATTTCAAGCAAAGAAAAAGAAATAACTAGAGCCTTGTCCTACAAATTCAAATCAATAACAATTAAAGGCTTACAAAACTGATAAATATACCATCAATATATCTATACAGTTACCTGAATACCATTTTTCAGAAAAAACAGTAAATACCTAAAATTGTACCTAATTAGTAATTACCATTAAATTTACGATAGTATGTGATGCATTTTGCATCCATTTATTGTTCTTCATTTCAATCTAATTGAAATGTCGGATAGTGACGGTTGAATGTGAATATTTCTTATATAATTCATTACGAAACGAATATTAGATCAATTTCTTTTCAGTTAAATGTTATCTAACCTGAGTTCTACATATTTATAACATTTCTTCATAAATATTAGTTATGAGTAGCGAATATCGGACACCTATAGTACTCGAAAAGTGGATGTTGACAGATGTATTTCGAAATTAAGCGTTATTTAAAACTTTCGAATAGTAAATTTATCTATCATGATACATGATAGTATATGAGTATCTGATTACTGAGACTTTTCTCTAGATAGCCACTATTATTTTTAGTATAATCTAGGATTTTAGGTATAGGTACCTATGTTAGCAATATTTAAATTCTTGACAGTTTCTAACATCGCTAAATTATTAGTTAGATCCTCTTATACACTTTCCTATTGGACAAACCTCCTATTTGGCCAAGATATTTTTGAAACTGTTCTGGAAAAAACCTCGTACTAGACAAAACACTATTTGTGTCACCTGACAGTTATTCTAGTGTAGATATTACAAGGAGTAATAATTACAATATTATATTTAAGATAAATATCTAATTTAAATAATAAATTATATTTATTATTTGCTGTTTGGCAGAGTCTGTGCTGAAAAAAATTGAGGTGAAATATTAAAGAAAACTAGATAGAGTGAAGACTATTCTAATTTAATAAAATGATGATTTAATTAAAAAATATATTCATTATAAATGAAACAAAGAAATTCATTCTGTTTTAGTACACTTGATACTGCACTAACTGCAGCAATAACGCCACGCCCACAATCAACTCTCCGCCTCTCAAATGCTAATATCTCAAATGTGCATGGATCTCACTCAGGCATAATACAGTGGCCTGTTTATACCCACAGCAAATCTGGTCCAGAATGTCAGCAAATCATTTGCCATCTTTGATGAGGTTTATGAAATTTTCTGTTACTCAAAAATATCTGCTTGAAAAGCTGGTGAATATGTATTGCAATCTAATCCAAGTGTAATTTCGTTCATCTGCGATGATCATTCCGATTACATCAAATTCATTAACTGTACAATCTGCAGAAATTAGAAGATGATAAAGTCCGGTACGATGCCGTCAAATACTTCAAGAAACGGCAAAGGAAGAGACAGAGTGAAGTGTTCACTGCTTCAAACTGAATTTTTTATATATATTTATATAAACGGATGTGGATATATGAGTACATACTGTAGTTATAATGTTTTGAATAAGAAGGTTCTGCAATGAAAATATATTATTTTCCTCCTTTAAAATGCGTAGTTAAAATCAGACTAAAATTAATATGTAAATTTATCTAACTTTTCGTAAATTGTTGGTAGATCAATTGTGAAAAGTTACCCTTCTAATTTTTTTCATGAACAGAAGACTGTAGGTCCGATAGTTAAGTAGGCCATGTTGCAACCATCACTTTAAATTAAATAGCTAATCTCAATATGGGTTAAATTTTATATTTCTAAACCTGAAATAACAATAAATTCATTATATGTCAAATAAGAGGTGTACGTTTTCTAATTTTGTTTTTATTTTTCAGACTTGAGTTAGATAACGGATTCTTCAGTCTACCTACAGTGCTTGGTGAAGATGGATGCAGAATACTGTGAAGATCTTCTTCAAAATATAAAAGTAGAGAATTTTTCTTCCATGACTTTCGAATGCATGATAGCAATATTGACATGGCTGTTTAATAGAACCAATAATGGTGGCATAACTATCTCCGCTATAGAATTTCTAACTTGCATAAATAATGCCATCAAGGAGAGCAACTTTCGCTGGGAAAATAATATGATCAGCAGTATGTCTCTAGATGAATTATACTCACTGATCTTCGAAATGTTAACACCTTTTCAGAAATTAACCTACAATATGGAAGAAATTTGGATTGAATCCTATTTATTTGAAATGATTTCATGCTTCAATTTTGTTTTTTGTGATATCAAGAGTTCAATTGAGAAGAGTTCAATTAATATGAAATACTACGGATCATTCGAAGATCACGTAAAACAGATAGAAAGCTTTAAATTTTCTCAAGATATGTTTACTGCAATTTTATCTTATCATAATATATATTCTCTCCCAAAGATCAAGATAAGTACACTCCCTCCTCAAGATCAAGAAACCAATGTCAATATTTTACACACAGAGAATTCTGAACAAAATTCCTTCTTTTTACTTAAGATTGGTGAAGATTTCAAATATTATTATCTACGAGAGGTGAAGAGTTACAACTTATTTGAATCTGAAATTATCAACACCGCCACATTCCATTACTCATTTTTCGGGGATTTATCTTCGACCTCGGCTGAGGTTTGGTCTAAACGAAGATCCCTCTCAGAGTTCCAAGACAATACATCATACTCTTGCCCTATATGCCTGAGTGACAATGTTCCTGCAAACTTGTTGACAGTTCTATCAGACTGTAGGCATCTTTTCTGTTCTGTTTGTATTGACGAATGGTTCAACGGCAGAGATGAATTGAGATGTCCTAATTGTCGAACAGTTTCTGCTGAATATATTCGTACTATTGGATATAAAAATATTCTTCCTCTGCTTTCTGAATAAACTTATTTCAGAATTCATGTATCTTGTTTCGTTGAATATTTTAATATTATCTTATATTATAATTATAGGGGTACGTGCACACTACAAGCAGAGCAGCGCAGAACGTAGAGCCATTAATGTTATTTGGTATTCTTAAGCAGCGACGCTTGACTGTTCATAATAATTAATTCCAAGTGGATTTATTACCCAGAGCAGTTTAAAAATATCTTCCAGCGTTGTAAATTTTTAGCTTATTTTTTCTTAATGTGATACTAGGAGGCTGTAAAAATCGTTACAGATACATTTTACTTTTTTTGTATCTTAAACTTTTTAGAGTTTTTCACACTTAGTACCCACAGAGTCCTCTACACTCTCAGTGTCATGGTTAGTGTATTAGTTTTACTGTTCTGGAGGGCTGGGGTTTAATTTATTTAAATTATTTGCCTTTGAAATACATGACTACAATATTTTAGTCTCTCCATTCTTAACCCTAATTTAAAGTACAATATGTTCCAAAAAAATCTTTAACGAAGTGAAAATCATCTGAAATATTTTCAGAGTGATTAAAATTAATGAAACTGTATACTCCCAAGTGATGATGTAACAGCTACAAATAAATAGCATTGGATATAATAAAAATAGAATAAACTTTAACCCTATTATTACCTAGTTAAAGAAAACACTAATGCTTTGAAATTGAAATAAAGTAGCTATAGGGGAGTACCGGGAGCATTCTGACAGAGGGATAGTTCGGACAACTCGTTTAAAAATGTTTATAATTGTTGGAACTACCTCTTATTGCTACTGAATGTGTGCGAGGTGTTACCCGTTAGCTAATTGAAAGATCCAGTGCGGAGATGCAGTGTGTCGCCCCCGAGGTGTAATTTACTGTTATCGTGATTCAATTGGATCGTGTGTGGACTATATGAATACGAAACTGATTCTCAATCTCAAAGGTATGAATTATATCAATATTTTAGGTTATGTTTGGTGTGTTAAAAAATAATACAAATGAAATTAGAAAAATGGTGATGTTTTCAATTTTGATGTGTCATTTGGGATGGTTCGGACACTTCTGTTTAGGTTGGTTCGGACGTTGTCCGAACCTTCCCTTCTGTATCCGATTCAGTCTACCATTACAATTTATTAAAGTAATTTTTATTATAAAGGACATTCTGATCTATTTTAATTGGTAGCCGGTAAATTGCTCGAAAACAATTGCTCGAAAGACAATTGCTCGAAAACAATTGCTCGAGAAACAATTGCTCGAATGAACAATTGCTCGAAAGAACAATTGCTCGAAAGACAATTGCTCGAAAAACAATTGCTCGAACGAACAATTGCTCGAATTATCAAATTGCTCGAATGAACAAAATTGCTCGAATTATAAAATTGCACAGTTTTCGATTTTATAAAAGTCAGTTATTCATGAAGTGGAGCTGCACCTAACAATGTTTGTTTCTTTTTAGTAATTGATCATTAATCATTCTATAAATTATTTTAATTATTACTCATTCTGCATAATCTTTTTTTAGACCGTTTGTGTCATCTCGTATGTAACATGTGAATTGGAATCATGTGGTGAATCACTACTATTCATGTTTTTTTTTATCATAAAACCCGAATTTTTTTTGTAGATTTATTAAAACTCTGCCATAACTTTGAGTTATTTCACCTATTGAGGTACCACTTGGAATCATGTGGTGAATCACTACTATTCATGTTTTTCATAAAACCTGAAAATTTATTTATTACTAGCCTATCTGTATGTGGCACCTCAATAGGTGAAATAACTCAAAGTTATGGCAGAGTTTTAATAAATCTACAAAAAAAATTCGGGTTTTATGATAAAAAAAAACATGAATAGTAGTGATTCACCACATGATTCCAATTCACATGTTACATACGAGATGACACAAACGGTCTAAAAAAAAGATTATGCAGAATGAGTAATAATTAAAATAATTTATAGAATGATTAATGATCAATTACTAAAAAGAAACAAACATTGTTAGGTGCAGCTCCACTTCATGAATAACTGACTTTTATAAAATCGAAAACTGTGCAATTTTATAATTCGAGCAATTTTGTTCATTCGAGCAATTTGATAATTCGAGCAATTGTTCATTCGAGCAATTGTTCGTTCGAGCAATTGTTTTTCGAGCAATTGTCTTTCGAGCAATTGTTCTTTCGAGCAATTGTTCATTCGAGCAATTGTTTTTCGAGCAATTGTTTTCGAGCAATTGTCTTTCGAGCAATTGTTTTCGAGCAATTTACCTAGAACCATTTTAATTGGCATAGCATTCGTTTATAAGATTAGTTGCAACTTTTAATATTAGTGTCTTTATTTGACAGTTTGGCGATCGTATTCATGCTTTTTCATTATAAAAGGAAAACTGATAGAGTCCGTAATACAGAAGGTATTAGAAAAACATTTGATGAATTCCAAAAAGGTTTATCTGTCAGAAAAGCTGCTGAAATTGGATGTGTAACAAGATCTACACTTACGGACTATACTTTAAACATTCGATGAAATATTTAAGATGTAATTTACTAATTTTGGTGAATTCCAAGGAAAATGAAATAGTTACACCCAAAGTAAAATGATATAGTTATACCTTTTGTTTTTGATATTTAGCTATTAAATTTAAGGATAATTTCACAGTGATTACTCATGGGCTATCTATATTTTGTTCAAATGTTTAATCATTACAATAATATTATTATGATAAAATTTCAAATACGATGAATTATTACTGTCCCTATAAACAACGTATTTCGATTAGATTTCTTTTCGATTGCCTGGGATCTTGAATCGATGGATTATTCCATCAAATCGACAGACCGTTGTTTACAGGGGGTGAATAACAAGTCATTATGGTTTATTTCAATTAAATTAGTAGATACGAATTCAATCCTATCGTTTAATTACCCAAATTTTTAATGTTTTACCATTTTTGTGGTGTCCGAATCATCCTCCCAGCTTGTCCGAAGTCTCCCTCTAGGAGGAGCATTCGGACACTTGAACCTCTCTCACATTTCGTCTTATAACTTTCGAATGAAGGTTTAAACTGTAAAATAGTTTTAATAAAATTAAAGTAAAAAGATTTATCTACAAACAGAAATATTTATATAGTTAAATTCGAATTAATTTACGAATTATTCAGTTTTCCTCAAAAGTGTCCGAATGCTCCCGGTTCTCTCCTATACTAAGTACAATATTGGAACATCTGCTATTTATCGAATGACGTCACACATGGTGTTTTTATATTTTTTTTAAATAAGAAGTTTGCTAATATTCAGTTAAATATGCATTTTCATGGAAATTAACTTAAATAGAATTGTTCTTATGACTTTTTACATTATAATCACTAATAGAATTCTACTTAAAAGCCTTCAATTCTTTCAGTAGAGTAATTAAAAGTGACCGAAGGGTTTAAGACAATTTTGCATTTATCTGATTGAATAAGAATTTTTATTGAAAATTTCATGCAACAAAATGTGCTTAAAATAACCTTTTACAATAGACAATCAGGTTTATATGTTAGACAAGGGTCATTTATGTGTTTCATTGTAGGTAAAACCGCGTACATGCAATAGGTTAAGTGCCAAACTGCCATCTTACATTTTTCAACTTTAAGTTTGCCATTAAGCCAACTTGTGAGTACCTAGATTATTTAAAAAAAATAGATTTAACAAATTACATTTAAACTAGGGTAAATTACGAATTATCGGTCAGTATCACATCTTCCCTACAAACAACGTATATCGATTCGATTTCTTTTCTTACATCGTTTTTTCTTATATGACCGAAGGTGCAAAACTGACCGATAATTCGTAAAACGTATATCTATTCGATTTCTTTTCGATTGCCTGGAATATCGAATCTATGAATTGTTCCATCGAATCGATGGATTGTTCCATCGAATCGACAGACCGTTGTTTGTAGGGTTCAGTCATATAAGAAAAAACGATATTATAATTGTTATTTTATTTTAAAATTGGTATCCATGATCCCTGTAGGCAACACTGACACCAATTGACATCGTTTTTCTTTTATGACCGAAGGTGCAAAACTGACCAATAATTCGTAATTTACCACAGGTACCTAGAAAAAAATGTATTCATAATTTTTAGACTTGGCTTAGCTAGCTATAAAGAGTGAAATAATTTACTTTGTTTTTTATACAAATATTTAAATTTTCCTAGATAATAGTATGTAGATAATTTTTCCTATGGAATTTATTGCATTATACCATACATAACCCGACACATGCAGATATGGTACATTTATAGCGGCAGTACAGTCATTTTTTGTTTTAAAGGTCCTCTCCAGGCTCCGGGAAAAAAATGAGTTTATAATATAATATTATAGAACTAAGGTCTACGATCATTATTCTACAAACCGCATACAATTCGGTTCAGTATATATTTTATAATTTGTTTTTGAAGTTTTTTAATACTCTGTGAGCAGCAATTGACCGAATCACTAATCTGATGCTCAAGAAGAAGATTGTACACTCTTTGTTTTGATTACAAATTTGAATTTTATAAACAAACCATGCGTTTTCGGCCTTTGTTTTAGATATTAATTGTTTCTTAATGTAAATAAACGTTTCTATTATAAGTTCATTCAATTTTATACCTTTACACGAATATTAAATGGATTTATTAAACCTAATACCTAGTTGACCATCAAAACAAATGGTGTACATTCTTTTTCTTCAGGCTGAAAATTTCTTAAATTAGTAAGTCGGAAGCAAAATAGGTTTTGTAGAGTTTTGATTATAAAAATCTTCAAAAGCATATAAAATTAAAAATATGCTACCAAATTCGAAGCAGTTTGCAGCAAAATGATTAGAAACATTATCCTTGTTGAATAAGGCAATGAAAATATTTGCTTGGAGGGGACCTTTAACAATTTTAATGTCAAACGATTGCTTGGTAAGAATAAAGTATACCGTATGATATTGCAATGTCCAATAAAATCTAATAATGGAGATATATCATTTTATATATAATTAATTTCCTAACAAATGCTAATTCGGTAGATGGCGCCACAATCAGGGTCGCCATCTTATACACATACAAACTGAGTTAAGTTTCTACCTAGATTCTTGCTCAAGTGAAGAGATGGCTTTATTTCTAAAACTATGCCTTCTTGTCTACGAATTCACATAATATTTTTACCATTTTGACGCAAACAAAGCATGATTACTGCATAACTAAATTAATATGAAAACAACAAACATAATCACGTGAGTGGTAATACTTCCGCTAGGTGTCGCTAATTTTATTATATACTTTTTATATGAACATTTTAAAAATAAACGAGCATTCTAATATCACATAATATTAAATATTCTGAATCGATTTAAAACCAATTTGGCTATTCTTTGATTTTGACTTTACAATCCTTTTAAAGAAAACATTACATGACACGCAAGTATTCCATGTATACTCTATAGGGTTAATAGTTGATTATAACTCAACTGTTTTAACATGGATGTATTTTGTACAACATACTTAAATATATAAAGGTTATCTTGGTACTGAAAGCTAACCAAACATATTGTTTATCGACATATTCTATCTATTTACTTGGTCACACCTATATAATTTTATTTTTACAATACCATATGTGACGTCATTTGTTTACATCGTTTCTGAAGACTGAAATAATGTGAATTTGAAACTTTATATACTTGTCTATCTATTTACTGTGGATAAGATCTTCGTTGATTAAAGCTTGTCACCCACATGATCGGATCGGAAACGACGCGGAAGCTTACGAAGTCTCGGAACGGACACGACACGACTCTCGTACGCACACCAGTTCAGACGACTTCGGAAGGGAAACCGTGCCGACATCACAATACTTATAAGAATATAACAATTAAAAGTTAAATTTTATCGATCATGACAACTATTTTATCCGATAGGTATTTGATAAAAAAAATCGGTAGCATCGTTGTTATTTTAATTTTCAGTTCGAATCTTTCTAATATATTACCATATTAGTGTACTTCCCAATTAAAATAAACGCTTTTTCCCCCAAAAAAATATATAAAGAAAAATGTGTTTAAAAAAATATGAGTGAATTTTTTATAATTTATTTATAATTTTTTATATAAGAAACATATAAAAAAATGTATACAAAAAAAATATATATAAACAAAAGTATGCAAATAAAATGTATGCAAATAAAATGTATGCAAATAAAATGTATGTAAATGAAATTTATGTAAATGAAATTTAAGTAAATGAAATTTTGTAAATGAAATTTTGTAAATGAAATTATGTAAATGAAATTTATGTAAATGAAATTTAGGTATGTAAATGAAATTTATGTAAATGAAATTTATGTAAATGAAATTTATGTAAATGAAATTTATGTAAATGAAATTTATGTAAATGAAATTTATGTAAATGAAATTTATGTAAATGAAATTTATGTAAATGAAATTTATGTAAATGAAATTTATGTAAATGAAATTTATGTAAATGAAATTTATGTAAATGAAATTTATGTAAATGAAATTTATGTAAATGAAATTTATGTAAATGAAATTTATGTAAATGAAATTTATGTAAATGAAATTTATGTGAATGAAATTTATGTAAATGAAATTTATGTAAATGAAATTTAAATAAATGAAATTTAAATAAATGAAATTTAAATAAATGAAATTTATGTAAATGAAATTTAATTAAATGAAATTTAATTAAATGAAATTTAATTAAATGAAATTTATGTAAATGAAATTTATGTAAATGAAATTTATGTAAATGAAATTTATGTAAACAAAATTTATGTGAATAAAATTAATTCAAATAAAATGATATTCTTCTTATTTCAATAACTTTTCGTATTAATATCAACGTATTCATCACGCAGTAGAATATTCACAGCTATTCCAATCTTCCATATCCATCCCAGCCTCTCCATACACCGTTCTGCGCATGCACAATCTCTCGGACGCATCAGAACTATCAGAAAAATATTCTTTCAAAGATATCCGCGTCGTTTCCGTTCCGATCTGACGCGTCGTTTCGTTTCCGATCCGAGCAGGTGGGCGTTAGCACGTTCAAATGTATTGGTTAGATTTTTGTCTGATGCTTCGTGTCCGTTCCGATGCGTCGTTTCCGATCAGGTGGGCGACAAGCTTTAGATTCAGCTTACGACAGCTTGCAATCAGTTGTTGTAGTCAGGGTACAGGAACATAAACGGGTATAGTACCTAGTAGACGACACAAAAATTTGACGTCACCACAACAACACATTCCTTGTTTGTGACCGAGCGGCTCATAATTCCTCGTATTTGCATGTTAATATCGAGAATTTGAAGTCATTTTATAAGGGTTTAGTGCAAAAGGAGAGCAAAAATGGCGATTGAACCTTAAAGTTGAATATATAGATATAATTCAGGTGTGTTTTTATTGTTCATTTCTTCAACTTATCTATAAAAAATGGGGTCTTGAAAATATGCTACCTAGGAGCCTAAACTAGTGCTAGTTAACTGCTAAATTGTAGTTCCTATGAATAACAAATAAGAAAAAAAAAATGGAAATACAATTTAACCAATGCCTAGTTAGTAATTGATAAGAAAAAAATTAATTTAGAAGTGACTAAGTTTAAGTAGGTTTTCCCATGTTTCAAAGTGTGGTCTGATTCGCCATTTCCAGTCACTCGGTGGTCACGTCAAACTATAGATTCTATCAGCTGATTACCATACCCTATGTTACTGTATCCTGGTTGTAAACTTGTAGTTGTTACTACAGTTTGTAGAATTCTTATGAATCACTAGGTATTTGATAAAGTACCTAAGTAGAATTCTAACTATAAAGTGTTTATTACCCAATTAATATTCCTAGGTGTTTTACTGTAGTTTATACATTTCTTAAATTCGATTAGGCTAGTAGTCTGTAGTAGTAGATTTAATTTACGAATATGAAAAAACATAGGGTAGGTAGGTTAGTAATTAAGGTTACAGCCTACCTGTAGGCTGTAACCTGTCATTTTGTAACCATTTGTAAAGTTGTAAGTAAGTTGAGATAAAAGATATGTATCTAAAAGCTGAGCCAGTCTGCTAAGCATGCCCACTCAGTCTCCATAGGTAGGCACTAACTAAAATGCGGAAAAAAAAACGTGAGCGTGACGTGAGCGTGCACGCTCACGTCCCTTAGTATTGACTAAAACACGGAGAATGGAATTTGCATGCACGCCCACGCAACTAAGTTGACTAAATCATAGAAAAGTGGAATTTTATGGAATTTCTTGGCGTTCACGCTCACGCAACTGTCTAAAACGCAGAAAAATTTAAATTATTGGCGTACACGCTCACGCAACTGTCTAAAATGCGGAAAAAAAGAATTGGCGTGCACGCCTACGCAACTGTCAAAAACGCAGAAAAAAAAATGGCGTGCACGCTCACGCAAATGTCTAAATTTAAATAATTGGCGTGCACGCTCATGCAACTGTCTAAAATGCGGAAGAAAACGAATTGGCGTGCACGCTCGCGCAAATGTCTAAATTAAAATAATTGGCGTGCACGCTCACGCAACTGTCTAAAACTCAGACTCAAATATTTTGGCTCAAATATCTTGACTCAAATAGTTTGACTCAAATATTTTGACTCAAGTATTTTGACTCAAGTATTTTCACTCAAATATTTTGACTCAAAAATTTTGACTCAAATATTTTGACTCAAATATTTTGACTCAAATATTTTGACTCAAATATTTTGACTCAAATATTTTGACTCAAATATTTTGACTCAAATATTTTGACTCAAATAGTTTGACTCAAATAGTTTGACTCAAATAGTTTGACTCAAATATTTTGACTCAAATATTTTGACTCAAATATTTTGACTCAAATATTTTGACTCAAATATATTCTTTAAAGATATATATTTTTAATTAATATTATTTTTTTCTTTTACTATTGATAACCCATTATTTTTATGGGAAGTACACTATAGTTAGTGAAATTAAAATATAAATATAAATTAGCGTGACGATATATTAATTTTATAATATTATTTTGAACGGAATTATGTGATGCATGAAAGAAACGTGCGTCACGCAACTTAATTAGCACAATGATGACAGAAAATATAAATTGGCGTGACGATGTCAATTGAATAGTTTACTATTGGATGGAATTATGTGTTGGCGTGATAGAAACGTGATTCACGCTAGTTACTGAATAGATAACTACACAAACGTATATTACGCACTACGTGTAAAAAATAACTGAAAATACAAATTAGCGAGACGATATTAATAGTATAACATGATTTTGAACGGAATTATGTGCTAACGGGATAAAGACGTGCTGCACCCTAGTTAGTGAAAAGATAACATAAATTTTAAATTAGCGTGAAGATGTTAATTGTATAGTTTAGTTTGGGATGGAATTGTGTGTTGGCGTGATAGATACGTGTGCAGTACGCTAATAGTGAAAAGATAACTGAAAATAGGAATTAGCGTGACAATATCATAGTTTAATTTTGAATGGTATCATGTGTTAGCGTGATAGAAACGTGCGTCACACAACTTAATACAACGATAATTCAAAATGTAAATTGGCGTGGTGATATCAATTGTAAAGTTCGCTATTTGAAGGAATTATGTGTTGGCGTGATAGACACGTGCGTCACGCTAGTTAGTGAAAAACTGAAAATATAAATTAGCGTGATGTATCAATTGTACCTATAGTTTGTTATTGGATGGAATTATGTATTGGCGTGATAAAAACGTGCGGCACGCTAGTTAGTTAGAAAAAAACTGAAAATATAAATTATCGTGACGATATCATAGTTTAATCTTTAACGGAATTATATGTTGGCGTGATAGAAACGTGCGACACAACTTAGTACAACAATAATTGAAAATATAAATTGGCGTGAGGATATTAACTGTATAGTTTAATGTTGGATGGAATTATGTGTTGGCCTGATAGGAACGTTCGGTGCGCTTCTTAGTGAAAAAATAACAAAGTTTATAAATTAATGTAACAATATCAACCTTACTAACGTAATATCGTTAACCTTACTAATATAATATCGTTCACCGTATATTGCTAACGTGATATCGTTAACCTTACTAACATAATATAGTTAACCTTACTAACGTAATATCGTTAACCTTACTAACATAATATTGTTCATCTTACTAACTAATATCGTTAACCTTTTAACGTAATATCGTTCACCGTATATTGCTAACGTGATATCGTTAACCTTACTAACATAATATTGTTCATCTTACTAACTAATATCGTTAACCTTATACTAACGTATTATCGTTAACATTACTAACTAATACCGTTCTCATGAAGTTCACCTTACTAACTAATATCGTTCTCATGAAGTTCACCTTACTAACTAATATCGTTCACTTTACTAACTAATATCGTTAGCCTTACTAACTAATATCATTCTCATGAAGTTCACCTTACTAAAACCCGTATTACACTGTGGCGCTCGCCACAGTTTTGTTATTTTCTCTCTAAAGCCCGTATTACACTGTGGCGCTCGCTATGGCGGTCGCCACGGTTTTGTTATTTTTCTCTCTAACTCCGCCCCTCTTCTCTCTAATAGCGAAAAATGTCTTGGCGAGCACCACGAAATTGTGATCGCTCACTGCGCAATAGAACCAACACCGCCACCGTTTTAGAGGAGATGAAATTGTCACTGAAGCCTGCTAAAGAGATTTGAAGTAGTGGAAAAAGTATTATGTTTCATTTTACAAGTTATTTAAGACTTTGTACGGCTACTGCGGGATACAAAGGAAGAATGAACGCTTCTGTGTAGTATCCAGTGTTGCCATACAGTCAATGGAGTTAAACTTTTTAATACATACGCATGGAATTGCTTCACACAACTATCAGAAAGATAATTAACTGAATTCGTGATGACATCGAATTTTATTGTTACAATTTATTTCATAATAATTTTTTCAATTTTCCCTAAATTTCAATGCACGATCACTGCCATATCGACTCGTCTAGTGTAATAGCAATTTTGAGTATGGTGAGCGCCATATCTGCAGAGAGAGACAACACCGCCATGGCGAGCGCCATAGTGTAATATGGGCTTTACGTATCATATCGTCCAAAGGCAGTTCACCTTATTAATGCGTGCTTGAACAATGTGAAGAAAATTGCAATGATTATATTTTGTAAAAACATAAATATTTAACGTTAATCTGTACAAATAATTTAACTTGAAGAAGTAAGTGTATCAGTAGCGTGCAATGATCTCTCACATTAGTGCTGCTCAACTGGAAGAAGAGTAGATGATAATTAGGGTTGTGACAATATGCATTTAAAATCATAATAGCATAGATGAAACGAAATGTAATGGTATCGAATACCGCTGATTTAGTACAATTCAATACTCTATATTTCTCTCGATCTATAATATTTTCAGAATCTATGATTTTAAACGCATATTGTCACAACCCTAATGATAACCCCAGCAAACATGAATGTATCTATTCGATGTCTAAACGACTCTGTATAACCTCTCTTCCGACATCGAATACCAGTAACAAATTAGACATGGTGACATCAAGTAGACATCAATCCGATATCCGATTGCACCGCTAAACCGCATCATATCAAGTATATTTGGCATCGAAGCGATACCGTTATAACAGTGTTGAATATAAAGATAAATTACGACATCTAATATACATAGGGATTCTGCATCGAACAGACGCCTAATTATATATCTAATATGCTTCGAAACGATATCCACTTGCATCCATAAAATAAAGAAATTAAAATTGAAAACTCTTACTTCATTGATATAACGTTCTGTACATTTAGATGCATATCAATTTGATTAATGTTACATAATGTTATGTGTAAATTAAATGGGAAGAAATGAAGTGATGTGTCCTGGTATCGTTCGTGGGCCCATCCGTCCTCGTGCCAGTACCTCTGTCACATTGCCACCGTGGATGCATTTGACTAAAAAAAATTTTGATCTTAAACGACCCGGAGATACTTAAAGATATTTCAAAGTGAATAGAACAATACAGGCAAGCACTGCTTTTATAACCAAAATCACAACTTATTGTTATTACAAATAGTAATGAGTTGGTCAAATTTTTATATAATTGTAACTCCTTAAATATTTCGTTCTCTATGAGTTCAAATTATAGAAAATGTTTTGAGGCCACGACTTAGAATAAAGATGAAAGCTCTGTGATGCATTAATTAAAATTAATAGATAATTAAATTTTTATAATTATTGTGTTTCATTGAACAAACAGGAATTTTGTGCTCTGTGAAATATTTTTTGCAGTAGGGTATATATTTCAAGTTATTAATAGGGTCTATAATTTCGAACACGTGATAAAGGAAAATATAATAATTATTATTTAACTACTATTTAATTAGAAGCAAAATAGCTGAAGGTATGAAACCAAATGAAATAAAAGTTAAATAATGATTATCATATATAGATTTATTGAGTCCGATAACCACTTTAAGTTTAATTATCTATATTGTGAATCACTGAATTTCAATCGTCTCATTTGCAGCTTTTGGCACTATGATGAAAGCTCAAGTTATCGGATGTGGGGTTCTGCATTTTATGTGGAAAAATTATTTATGTAATGATTTTTATTTCTAAACTTGTATTTTACGTACTGGTATCATGGATGCCAATTTAAGTAAGAATTGAATAATGATAATTATTATTAGTTATTTCTTACATATTCGAAAAATGTGGAACCGTCTGATAACACAGAATTTACTCTAAAATGAAACATGTTAACTAGCCCATCAACTTTTAATTATTTACGTTTAGTAGAGGTTTAACGTCAGCTTCGGAACCAAAGGCCATGTCGCTAACGTCAAAAGAAAATGAAATACAAGGGACTGGAAGAAGCAGTGAGAATGGAAAGTGGCTCCATGAACGAAGTCACGACGCTCATGAATGCTGAAAAGCTACTCCGTGAATACTGTCACAATTACCGAGGAATGTGACAAAAATGGTCACAAGCACCGGTGGCTGCACTCAAGGATGGAAGAGGAAAATGAAGAGGTAATAGTAAATGAAGTCTACGAGCCTACATAACAGAAAATCTAAGACTTCATACGTAATTGTAGAGCATAACCCTAGCGCTTTCCTCTAAAACTGCATGAAGAGTTAAAAACATGATAAACATAAAATAGACTATACATAATCCAAATTACAACAGTTTGGGTCCCAAGGGACGCCACCCCACTTCTCTTCTATTCACCAAAGACAGCTTCAGGAACCCCTCGGGTCTTATTTTCAATAAGCAGTTTAGAATAGATTCATAACAACAAATGCACTGGCCATCGAAAAATCACTTGATTGGTTATCCATTTCATTTTCACGGTACTGGAGGAACACTGTTCAACAACCGATGTTCCAATATCGCTTACTTTACGTTGATCCATTGTACAGTCGCACTAGCGTGTCAATGCCCGATCGTACCTTAACAACTGCCGTAGTCCCCTATAAATGTATTAATTATTGGGTATAGTTTAAAGGGAGCACAACGTACGTTATATAGAAAGGTACAATCCAATTGAATAAAAATAATTCCTACATTTCTATACGTATTATATAACAGGAAGATAAGAAAATGAATTTCCAAATTTGAAACGATTTTTTCAAAACTACGTATCAGTTTTCGCACTTCTGGTCGAAGTATAAATTCAGATATCGTTTGGAAACAGACATGCCGACGTCAAGATGATACTGTTAAAACCATGTATCGGTTTTCGTGTTTCTACTCGAAGTGTAAATTCAGATAACATTTAGAAACAGACATTCCGATATCTACTATGAGTCGAAATGGTTGCTAAGTCGATACCCACCGTTAGCGCTACGAATTCGACAGCAAACGGCATCGAATCGACATTCATATGTTTGTTGGGACTGTGCTGTTTTTAATAAAGGAATTAAAAGTATCACAGATACAAGATCAATGTGTTATTATTTCCTTGCTCCAAGCATGACCACTTTGAGGGCAAAGACCACAGTTTAAAACCTCTAAAATATACAATTGATATTGTCTTACTAATTTAAAATTTCTGTTATCTTTTCACTTGGAAAAGTGCCGCATGTTTCTATCACGCCAACATATAATTCCGTTAAAAATTAAACTATGATATCGTCACGCTAATTGATAATTTCTGTTATCTTTTCACTAAGCAGCGTACGCCGCACGTTTCTATCACGCCAACACATAATTCCATCCGATATTGAACTATACAATTGATATCGTCACGCTAATTGATAATTTCTGTTATCTTTTCACTAAGCAGCGTACGCCGCACGTTTCTATCACGCCAACACATAATTCCACCCGATATTAAACTATACAATTGATATCGTCACGCCAATTTATATTTTCTGTAATCTTTTCACTAAGCAGCGTGCCGCACGTTTCTATCACGCCAACACATAATTCCATACGATATTGAACTATAGGTACAATTGATATCGTCACGCCAATTAATATTTTCTGTTATCTTTTCACTAAGCAGCGTGCCGCATGTTTCTATCACGCCAACAAATAATTCCATCCGATATTAAACTATACAATTGATATCGTCACGCCAATTTATATTTTCTGTTATCTTTTCACCAAGCAGCGTGCGTGCCGCACGTTTCTATCACGCCAACACATATTTCCATCCAATATTCAACTATAGGTACAATTGATATCGTCATGCAAATTTATAATTTTTGTTATCTTTTCACTAAGCAGCGTGTCGCATGTTTCTATCACGCCAATACATAATTCCATCCAATAACAAACTATACAATTGATTTCGGCACGCTAATTTATATTTTCAGTTATTGTTGTTCTAAGTTGAATGACGCACGTTTCTATCACGCCAACAAATAATTCCATCCGATATTAAACTATACAATTGCCCAGCAAACATGAATGTATCTATTCGATGTCTAAACGACTCTGTATAACCTCTCTTCCGACATCGAATACCAGTAACAAATTAGACATGGTGACATCAAGAAGACATCAATCCGATATCCGTTTGCACCGCTAAACCGCATCATATCAAGTATATTTAGCATCGAAGCGATACCGTTATAACAGTGTTGAATATAAAGATAAATTACGACATCTAACATACATAGGGATTCTGCTTCGAACAGACGCCTAATTATATATCTATTATGCTTCGAAACGATATCCACTTGCATCCAATAAATAAATTGATTAAAATTGAAAACTGTTACTTCATTGATATAACGTGCTGTACATTTAGATGCATATCAATTTGATTAGTGTTACATAATGTTATGTGTAAATTAATTGGGAAGAAATGAAGAGATGTGGCCTGGTATCGATCGTGCCTGTATCTCTGTCACATTGCCACCGTGAATGCATTTGACAAAAAAAAATTTCATATTAACCGACCTGGAAATACTTTAAAATATTTAAAAGTGAATAAAACAATACAGGCAAGCACCGCTTTTATAACAAAAATCACAACTTATTCTTATTACAAATAGTAAAGAGTTGGTCAAATTTTTATATAATTGTAACTCCTTAAAATTTTCGTTCCTTCTGAGTTCAAATTAAAGAAAATGTTTTGAGGCCACAACTTAGAAGAAATTAATAGATAATTAGATTTTTATAATTATTGTGTTTCATTGATCAAACAGGAATTTTGTGCTCTGTGAAATACTTTTAGCAGTAGGGTATATGTTCCAAGTTGTTCTAACACGTGATAAAGGAAAATACAATATTATTATTATTTAACTACTATTTAATTAGTAACAAAATAGCTGAAGGTATGAAACCAATTCAAGTAAAAGTTAAATAATGATTAAATATAGATTTATTGAGTCCGATTACCACTTTAAGTTTAATTATCTATAATGTGAATCACTGAATTTTAATCGTCTCATTTGCACAGCTTTTGGCACCAGGTGAAAGCTCAAGTTATCGGATATGGGGCCTCTAATTTTATGTGGAAAAATTATTTATGTAATAATTTTTATTTCTAAACTTGTATTTTACGTACTGGTATCATGGATGCCAATTTAAGTAAGAATTGAATAATGATAATTATTATGTTTATTTCTTACATATTCGAAAAATGTGGAACCGTCCGATAGCACAGAATTTACTCTAAAATGGAACATGTTAAATAGCCCATCAACTTTTAATTATTTACGTTTAGTAGAGGTTTAACGTCTGCTTCGGAACCAAAGGCCATGTCGCTGACGTCAAAAAGTAATGTAATACAAGGGACTGGAAAAAGCAGTGAGAAAGGAGAGTGGCTCCATGGACGAAGTCACGACGCTCACGAATGCTGAAAAGCAACTCCGTGAATGCTGCACTTACCGAAGAATGTGACATAAATGGTCACAAGCACCGGTGGCTGCACTCAAGGATGAAAGAGAGAAATGAAGAGGTAATAGTAAATGAAGTCTACGAGCCTACCTAACACAAAATCTAATAACTCGTACGTAATTGTGGAGCGTAACCCTAGCGCTATCCTCTAAAACTGCATGGAGAGTTAAAAACACTATACACATGGTAAACATAAAATAGACAATACATAATTCAAATTACAACAGTTTTGGTTCCCAAGGGACGCCACCCCACTTCTCTTCTATTCACCAAAGACAGCTTCAGGAACCCCGATCGGGGCTTATTTACAATAAGCAGTTTAGAATAGATTCATAACAATAAATGCACTGGCCATCGAAAAATCACTCGATTGATTATCCATTCGTTTTCACGGTACTGGAGGAACACTGTTCAACAACCGATGTTCCAATATCGCTTACTTTACGTTGATCCATTGTACAATCGCACTAGCGTGCCAATGCACGATCGTACCTTTACAGCTGCCGTAGTCCCCTATATAAGTGTATTAATTATTGGGTATAGTTTAAAGGGAGCACTACGTACGTTATATAGAAAGGTATAATCCAATTGAATAGAAATAATTCCTACTTTTCCATACGTATTATAAAACAGGAAGATAAGAAAAGGAATTTCCAAATTTGAAACGATTTTTTAAAACTACGTACCTGTTTTCGCACTTCTGGTCGAAGTATAAATTTAGATATCGTTTGGAAACAGACATGCAGACGTCAAGTTGATGCTGTTAAAACCATGTATCGGTTTTCGTGTTTCTACTCGAAGTGTAAATTCAGATATCATTTAGAAACAGACATTCCGATATCTATTATGGGTCGAAATGGTTGCTAAGTCGATACCCACCGTTAGCGCTACGAATTCGACAGCAAACGGCATCGAATCGACATTCATATGTTTGTTGGGTGATATCGCCACGCCAATTTATATTTTCTGTTATCTTTTCACTAAGGAGCGTGCCGCACGTTTCTATCACGCCAACAAATAATTCCATACGATATTGAACTATACAATTGATATCGTCATGCCAATTTATATTTTCTGTTATCTTTTCACTAAGCAGCGTGCTGCACGTTTCTATCACGCCACCACATATCCATCCGATATTAATACTTAATTGAGTCAACAATTTTGAGTCAAAATAGTTGAGTCAGTCAAAATAGTTGAGTCAGAATATTTGAGTCAAAATATTTGAGTCAAAATATTTGAGTCAGAATATTTGAGTCAAAATATTTGAGTCAAAATATTTGAGTTAAAATATTTGAGTCAAAATATTTGAGTCAAAATATTTGAGTCAAAATATTTAAGTCAAAATATTTGAGTCAAAATATTTGAGTCAAAATATTTGAGTCAAAATATTTGAGTCAAAATATTTGAGTCAAAATATTTGAGTCAAAATTTATGAGTCAAAATATATGATTCAAAATATTTGAGTCAAAATAATTGAGTGAACGTGCACGAAAATTCCTTTTTTAAAGCAATTTAGACAGTTGCGTGAACGTGCACGCCAATTTTTTACATTTTTGCGCGTTTTTTCCGGCCTTTAGACAGTGGCGTGAGCGTCCACGCACACGCCGACTATCAATTCATTTCCGTCTTTTAGATACTGCCCCATAGGTATATTAAATTTTTGGGGCAATTTCTATCCCAAAAGTTTCAAATTCTCTCCAAAATCTAGTCTGCACTCTGCACAAACTGGTAGTGGACAAGTGGTAAAGTGTTTGTAGTCTCATAGAGATCTCTTATTCTGTTTGTAGCAAAATTATTTAAAAAATTTCGGAGAGGATATCCCAAATAGGTATCTCCTCAGTCTGCGACTCTGCAGAATATGGAACATTTTTCCAAGACTCTCTGCGTGAGTTTTTAATTTAATTTTAGAAATTGGAGATCTCTGTGGGAGCTCTTGAACCATGTATAAGAGTAATAAGACCATGTTTCAAAGTATGGACAAAGTCGCCAGTATATTGGTGACTTTTGAGGGGTGAAATTAGTTGAGAAACTTGTAAATAACAAGTAAATCACTCATTAAATAGTCTCAAGAGATGCACATGCATCAGACGACAGACTTGAAGAATAAGGATGTTTTCAAATGTAAAATCTTCACTAGGAAGTCTAATTTCTTCTTTAAAGTATCTTAAATGTGGCGACCTGGATCCATTTTCTCTCTAAACTGGCGACTTTCCTGCCACTCTTGGAAACATAGGTATAAGAGTATGTCAGTTAAAGCCAATTAATTGGCTCAGATTTATAATGGTCAAATCTCAGATATGTGTAATTGTCTGTAAATTTTGAATTAATTCCTATGTTCCCATGTTAATTTTGTCTTGAAATCTTCAAAAAATAAGCCAAATTGGCTTGGCTCAGATTTTGTGTAAAATTTTGGCTCAAAAATTGGCTTACAATTTTCCAGCCTCTGAAACATGGTTCTTGAATTAATTCCTATGTTACCATTAATTTAGCTGCGGTAGATTCTGAATCTGCTACTGACTCGGTACATGAATTACCGGAATGGATCATGAATTAGTAGAATTACCGGAACGGAGTTGTTTTATTGAGAAATATTCCTATTTATGTAATCTAGTTATACACTTGGTCGACATATGGTCTTAATGAAATCATATTTAACCATTGTACACTCGTTTCATCTCGTCATCGCTTAAAAATGTATGATACAATCATACATCATACATGTAACATAGACAGAAATTTTACAAGAGTACCTTATATGCTGAAATTAGTTTTCTTTATAGGATATCTCATAGAAAATACTTTATGGAGAGACTGAAGTAATTTTAGTGCATGATTTCGTATAATAGTTTTATTGAGAAATAACCGGCCTAGTTATGTAATTAAGGTATATATTTGGTCCAAATGATATCATATTCAACCATTTTCTACTCATTTCTGCTCGGTCGTAATCGCTATCCAACGACACCGTGATTCCGCATTAAAGCGTTGGACCGGGTGGCTTTGCGCATTTTCCGCATACTTTGATTTTACGAAAAAAGTGGAGAAGTCAGCAATCTGACCAAGTTTCAACTCTTTAAATTTAATAGAAAAAGAGTTACCACGCAAGTACACCCAATGTGAAATTGCGTAGTGCGCAAGTTCATCCTACGTATAAACTGTGCATTGAAAATCTAACCCCGATATGCAATGCAACTGCCATGAATCTGCCCCAATCTTCTATGCAACTGCCCTAATCTTCTATGCAACTGCCTCAATCTGCTGTTCAATTGCAGTGAGGCTGCTGTGCAATTGCCATGAGGCTGCTGTGCAATTGCCGTGAGGCTGCTGTGCAATTGCCGTGAGGCTGCTGTGCAATTGCCGTGAGGATGTTGTGCAATTGCCGTGAGGATGTTGTGCAATTGCCGTGAGGATGTTGTGCAATTGCCGTGAGGCTGCTGTGCAATTGCCGTGAGGCTGCTGTGCAATTGCTGTGAGGCTGCTGTGCAATTGCCGTGATTCACAGCAGTTGCATAGTTGCAAATTAGGGCATATTCATGTCAGTTGCATAGTTACAAATCGGGGCATATTCACGGCAGTTGCATAGTTGCAAATCGGAGCATATTCACGGCAGTTGCATAGCAGAAGATTGGCTTGTTTACTATTCTGAACCTTAGTCACACAGAAACTTTGGTTACTTTACTTTACCATTGGCGCACTATAAGAGTATTGGGGATGAATATCACAGATTTATTAATGAATTAGAGCTCTTTAACTTTATTATTAAATGTGTGCAAGTCCACCCGTGAATTAAAATATTCCCAGGGTGTTCTTGCACATCTAGTGTATTGGTTATATCTCAATAATTTATAATTATTTTTAAAATCATCTTGCATGACGTTAATCGACAGTAATTCTTGCGTATCCAATGTAAATTGCAATCAAATTTGAGCATAATTATCAACACTACAGCAAAGTTCGCAGAGATTCGATTCTAGGCCAAAATAATTATTTTGCTATAAAAAACATAGGTCTCTGTTCGAAAACTTAGTATCTATACCTAATCTCCTACGATTTTCGTGAAATTTATGGACTTGGGGGTTTAAGAGCTGCTCTTTTCAATGGTGTTGTCAGATTTGAAATATTTTCACGCATTCGCCGTCAATTACCGATGCGCAACGTCACATGGAATGTTGAGGTGCGCAAGGCCACCCGGTCTGACGCTACCCACCAAGTATTAATGAGTTACCTACTTTTAGAACTTACAAATTTCTCTATATAGTTATAGGTACCATGGTTTCTAATTAGGCAGGTAATATGATGCAATTTTATTGGTAGGTAGTCTAAATAGTTCCTCTAATTATCTAATATTCTACCTTGAACTTTTGAAGCTGCTTTTGAAATAAATTCCGAATTTCACAATAAAAGATGATTGTCATTTAACTTCTATTCTAATTGGTATCATGAATAATTGAAATAAAAGTTAAATAACAATAATTACCTATATAGAGATTTTTATGTGTTTGAAAATACCGTACGATTTCTACACATGGTACTTATTTCGAGCCATGACTCGAAATAAGATCCAAGTACCATTCGTAGACATAGAAAACGGAGACAATTTTTTGTAATTATTTCACAGTAACTATCAAAAACATCAAAAATTATAATCCAGATGAGGTTACTAGAAGCAATTGGTTCAGAAATTTAACATATCCCATTTTAGAGTAAGTTCCGTGTTATGGCCCGGTTCTAAAATCTCTACACGTAAAAATCTCTATATAGGTAATTATTATTATTTAACTTTTATTTCAATTATTCATCATACCAATTAGAATAGAAGTTAAATAACAATTATCTTTTATTGTAAAATTCAGAATTTATTTCAAAAGAAGCAGCTTCAAGGTAGAATATTAGATAATTAGAGGAACTATTTAAGCTACCTACCTATAAAATTTGTTAACTATTGCATCATATTACCTGCCTAATTAGAAACCGTGGTATCTATAACTATATAGAGAAATTCGTAGGTGCTAAAAATGTATAACTCATTAATACTAGGTAGGTATAATTGGGAATCACTGTGTATAGTTCAGACGTTGGGTTGCAATTACGACCGAGCAGAAATGAGTATAAAATGGTTAAATATGATATCATTTGGACCAAATATACCTAAATTACATAACTAGGGTTATTTCTCAGTAAAACTATTATACGAAATCACGCACTAAAATTACTGTAGTCTCTCCTTAAAGTATTTTCTATGAAATATCTCATAAAGAAAACTAATTTCAGCATATAGTCTTGTAAAATTTCTGTATGTTTCATACGTTTTTTAGCGATGACGGGATGAAATGAGTGTAAAATGGTTAAATACGATATCATTTAGACCATATGTCAACCAAATGTATAACTAGATTACATAAATAGGAATATTTCTCGATAAAACAACTCCGTTCCAGTAATTCATGCTCCGTTCCGGTAATTGTTTTGACCCCTATTTTGGCCACTCAGGAAAATACCTTAGGCTAACAGATGAATTTTAGAGGCTACATACTGCGGATTATACTGTTCCCATTAATTTATTGCTGTATTATATGGTTTGCTAAACTCCAACAGAGTGATTTATCCATCAGAGAAGACCACTTTTTCCAGAGTGGGTAACAGATGAATTTTAGAGGCTGAATGCTGCGGATTATACTGTATACAGTTCCCATTAATTTATTACTGTATTTTAAGGTTTGGTAAACTCTAGTCTCCAATGAGTCCAACAGAGATATTAATCCATCAGAAAAGACTTCTTTTTCCAGAGTGGTATTTTAACCGTATTTTGGCTTTTGTTCTCAGTAAAATACATGAAAAGTTGCAAACCATGTTTCAAAGTGTGGCAGGAAAGTCGCCAGTTTAGTGAGAAAATGGATCCAGGTTTGAGGTTGCCCAGTCTGTATTTTGTGGTAAAGTCGGCAAATTCGGTGGATTTTTAGCTATTTATTTCTATGTTACCATTAATTTTTAGTGGATAAATTGGGAAAATGTTGGGGTAAATTTGTGCTTTAGGAAATTAGGTCCCCCACTAATTTTCATATTTTAACACTTACATAGGTTAAAGGAGAGATTTTATGACATTTTTCACGAATACCACTTGTTGTGCAAATGCTTAGTTTCTGAGATATAGTGCAATTAAGTTTCCGATATCCAGTCTGTATTTGGTACACAAAATTCCACTGACTTCTTGAAAAAGCTGAAAAAATCCACCATAAATTTCCAGTAATTTGGCTGATCAACCAACATTGAATATTTTACCCATTTTTCCACCGAAAATTAATAGTAACAGGAATAAATTGCTAAAAATCCACCGATTTCGCCAGAATATATTTTCACCCTGAAATACAGTATAGGTTAGGTGAAGTTTGGGGTCTGGTCTGTCTGGAAAGGTAAATTAATACTTTCACCGCAACTTGAGAAATGACGGAAAGGCCAAACCAGCATGATTGTTTTATTTGAAGACATGTACAGTAGTTTTATTTGTTTTTTAACATATTTTTCTGATATTTCTAGTTATATATATGTAATATATTTTTACAAATTATATATTACAATTTTTATTCCTTAGTTATCCAAAACTAGTCTTTTGAAGTATTCAATACATGTTGGAGAAATTTCAATTTTCAAAATTTACAAAAAAGTGTTCTCGTGTACCACAGTGGTACAGCGGGATTTGTGGATTAATCCTGCACCCAAGTCCTATTTAATTTCTATGTTCCCATGTTATTTGCTGCGCCCTAATCCCAATTTCTGCAATAAATCCTGTGTCTGTGGAGACATTCTTTTCAGACTAGCCGTACCCCCCTGCCAGGTCATTAAAAAAATCATGATGTGTACAGTAAAAACAAACTAGGGGGTAGCGGATACAGTAAACTACATTAACAGTTTCAAGGCACCAAGATTTCATGTCACAAAAATCTAAAAGATTGAAAGCCTTGTGTTTTTTGCAAACTTACTGTTATTCCTACCAAAAACTTGATTGGGCTATATCTTGAAAACGAAGCATTTGCACAACAAATGGCATTCCTGAAAGAAGTCTTAAAATGGCTCCTTTAACCTATATTCAGTGTCAAAATATCGAAAATAGTTGGGAACCTAAAGCACAAATTTACTAATGTTGGTGGATCTGCAAATAACTGGAAATTTATGGTGGATTTTTTCAGCTTTTTGGTAAAAGTCAGTCACAGTAGGATTTTTTGGTCACCACATTTATGATACTTTGAAGAAAAAATTAGGAATTTGACTTCCTAGTGAAGATTTTACACTTGAAAATATCCTCATGCTTCATGTCTGATGCATGTGCATCTCTTGAGAATATTTTAGGAGTGATTTACTTGTTTTTTCCATGTTTTTCAACTTATTTCACCCCATAATAGTTGCCAATATACTGGTGACTTTGTTCATACTTTGAAAGATAGCATGTAAATATAGGAGTAAATTAAAGATTGTTTGCACAGAAAATGTTAAAAATGTCCCATATTCTGCAGACTGGAAGGCCTTAATAGTTCCCGGATAAACTTTATAACTTCATTCACCTTTTGCAGACTGGAAGCTGAGCTGCGCACCACAGTATGACGCATCAGAATACGACGCTGTCTGCGCACCACTGTACCTGTATGTTCTAATCTATCTGTTCTGCAGAATATGGGACATTTTTAACATTTTATGCGCAAACAATCCTCAATTTCCTTCTAAGTTTAGTGTTTATATGTATTTTACTGAGAACAGAAGGCAAAATCAAAATGAAAGATTCCTTGGAGAACACTTCACCAGTTCCTACAGTCTGGTAAATCTATCTGATAAATAATTGGAAAAAGGAATGAAGATTAATGATATTATTGATAGTCCAAAGTAAAATAGTAGCTATGGCTCATAAACTCTCTATTTATCTCTCCAGCTCTCCAAAAATAACCAAACCTCTCTGCAAAATGAGCAAAGTATCACAAATTCTATGGTATCTGGCAATCTGAGCATCTCGCAAGATCTTTGATGTCTGCCTTCTGACCATGTTAATAACTATAAGCAAGTCCTTCTCCATTTATTGGCGAGTTTGAATTAATGACAGCTATTTAGATTTTTGAACCCTTCATTCGAATTTGGAAAGAATTGTGACCCTAGGTGTTATATCAACTCCCAATAGTATTTTTTTCTGATTTTTCTATTTCATTTAGTTCATTGCAGCCATTCTGCAGTATATGGTAGCGGGACATTTTTTAAATTTTCTGTGCAAACAAACTTATATTTCCTCCTACATAATCAGATATATTCTACTTTACAGACAACATACGGCAAAATAAAGGATTTCTTGAAGAACACTTTACTAATTTCTTCTGTCTAGCTTTACAGAGCTGTTTCAAATATAATCAATTTCTATTAGTTATTTACAGATTTTATTTTCTATATCTACAATGTCAGCTTTGAATATTGCTGGTGGTTCAAGTGGTGGTAGTGGTAGTAATACATCGAGAGTGAAAATTAGCAAGAGTTTGTCTTACTTACTAAGACATGGTGCTCAAAGCTCTGGACTTCAGATGGATACCCACGGTTGGGTAGCCTTATCTTCTCTGTTAAAAAGGCCACAACTCAAAAATGTAATGTTCACAATGCTTGGTGAATCACAGTATATCATATAGCTTGTCAGAAATCTTACAATAAGACCTATTTATCTTCATTGCATGTACATTGTGCATGAGTAAAGCTATAGGCTATTTAAATTTGATAAGTTACTAACTAGCTACATAGTGAGAAAATAGAAAATAATGATAAAACTGATGAAAGGTTTTTCATTAAGTTTGACACATATTTACGTTGTTCTGTCTACATTCTCTGTATGGTTATTTTGAAATATTTGTATTGTTAGTTTCGATTATAGTTATATTGTGTATTATAATTGCAGGTAACCGTCAGTAGAATTAAGGAAGTAGTGTCTGAGTGCTCCAAGCAGAGATTTTCTCTGAAAGAAGAGGAGGGTACCTTGTACATCAGAGCCAACCAAGGACACACTATTGCAGTATGTGCAATATTTGATCATAGCAATAATGATTTCATAAATCATTTTTCTTTCATATAATTTTAAACTAGCTATTCAAAATTTCATCATCTCAGCAAGTTAGCAACTGAATCATTGCTCATCACATATGCTCTATATCATATGAATCATTCATTTAAAAAGTATCTTTTAATTAGAATGTTGAACCTGACTTGGAGTTACTAACCGCCTCAACTCTCCCTAAAACTGTGGTGCATGGAACTTACCTCATATACTGGGAAAGTATAAAGAAAAAAGGTAACTATATTGACATCATATTGGTGCATTCTGATTGGTGATAAATTTACTGATTTCTTTCATCAATCACATATCCATTCCATTTATTTACATGCTACATCTCAAAACTAACTGATATTATTCCTTTTATTCTGATATTACATTAATTATACCATTAAATTAACCTCAAACTTAACATTACGTTAACCTTAACTTTCTTAAATATCTTTTGAATGAGGTGTGCTCAATTGCAATAACCTAGCAGCTTGCTTGCTAAGTCTGTAGAAACTCTGATTTTCCATTTGGTGAAATTGATAATTCAGTTAGAACCTTCATACAGTTTTTTAATAACGGCAACTCTCCTACTCTCTGAAGGTCTCAATCGAATGGAAAGAAACCACATCCACTTTGCTGTTGGTTTGCCAGGTTCAAAAGGGGTTATTAGTGGCATGAGAAAGACCTGTGAGGTGTACATCTACGTAGATGCTGCTCGTGCCACAGAGGGTGAGATTTGAATTGCTGGTTGTGAATGACCTCGTCTTTTTTCTTCTGTAAATTCAGTGAATGGAAAAAGTTTTCTCTTACAGTGTGTGGTTTATTGAATGGGTATTTCTAATTAAATGATCAATATTTAGGATAGTAGCCATCTGTTATTTCATTCTTTAGATCAACTTTATCAGGAATTTATGGCATTATAAATATCTCTTCTCCTTCCAATTTGGTATAGAAAGATATCTTTAATTGGAATTCAAGTTCCGAGTTACCGGACGGTTATAATAAAATATATAATTAAGAAAAATATAAGAAATAAATATATAACTATTATTATTCAACTTTTATTCTTAGGTATCAACTTCATATGAAGGAAAATGTGGAACTGTCTGGTAACTTGGAACATGTCCTAATCACCAAAGAATATTATTCTCTGAATTATTTGCTTTCTTTGACTTGTCTTCCATTTGTTCTATTTCTTCAGAGCTATTTTCCTTCTGCATTATCAGTTGAAATTAATTGCAACACAAGTGATTAGTTTGTGAGGTTATTTTGATTGCATGCCTTAGTTTAAAATAAACTAAATTTATACATAATTACCTGAACAAAATATACATCATTACTGAACATTTGCACTGAATATAATGCATGTTGATAAAAAACATCAGTTGCTGCATTTAGGTTCTATGAAATCTTTTGGTAGTCTCTCATGGTCAGAAAAAAGTATCTAACATTTTTATGTTAAATACTAATTGTCTCTTGCAAACAAATTACATTTTTTGTATTCTAAAGTAATTAACTTAATATTGAATCAAAATGGTTGTAGCTAGAATTTCAACCTTGTTCATTGTAGATGACTGTTGTGCATGTAGCTATTATTCTATTCATTATATTCCTAAACTTCACTACCTCTGTCTTTTTCTTTCTTTTCAGAATGAATTTAAGTAGCTACTATGTATTTCGACTAATGTGTACTCAAATTCCTATAATTGGCACTAAATCCAACCTGAACCTTTTACCCTTGATGCTGTTTTATCCACCTGAGTGTTTATTTGTGAAATGTTATAGTAGGTGATTATTTTTTGTTTAATTACTTTTGTTTAAATATTTATATTCATTTCCTTTATTTATTATTTCATTTATTTTTGTATCTCTCTCAGGTGTCTTTCCTCGCACTTCTTATGCTTGAAACTCTGCATCTCATAAGGGACACGTAGGGTTTTTTAAAATCTTTCCACCAGACTTTGCTGAGCTCCTCCTACTTTTTCCACAAAAAGCTCAGCAAAGTCTGGTGGAAAGACTTAAAAAACCCTACGTGTGTAAAGCCCTTTATACTGATCTATCCTTTTCCTGTCCACTCTCTGAAACATAGTATAAGATATCATTGAAATTATAGATGTTACTCCTTAAACATTTCATTTTCTATGAGTTACAGTAAAAGAAAATGATCTCAAGTGTTTGATTTAGCATATGCAGTGATGCAATTATTGTGATGAAAGTTCAAAGTAGCAAAATAATTGAAAGTACTTAAACCATAGCTAACTCACTCTCAGTATAGGCGAGTAGTTGGATTGATATTTTGATTTGTACAATTGTGTTACTAGTTACATGGAAAAAACCAATATTTTTAATTCTCTGTAAATGACAGTAGGATAAGCTTCCAAGTTATTGGTTGGTACAATTATAAAATAACTCAAGTCATACCTCACTCTTATTACCATTTATAATAAGAGCAAGGCCTGCCTGTTTTAATTTTGTTATCTAGTGCAGTGTTCTACTCTACAGATGGAATCAGCTTCTGGAAATCCATCAATGGTGTTATTTTGTGTGCTGGCAATGAAGAAGGTTACTTGCCTCTGAAGTACTTTCACAAAGTTGTAGATGCCACCAAAGGTTATTAATTATAATTCTTGTTGATTAATTTAAGCACTAATGAGTGTTGACAGGTAAACATTTTTGATAATATAAGGAAAAAAAAAACTATATAATAATCACCCATGGATACCAGTCATACCAGTCAAATTAAAAGTTATATAATAATTATTATACAAGTTTTTTTATGATCGAAGTTGTGGAACTGTCCGATAATTCGGAGCTTACCATTCAAGCATACCCTCCTTTAACTATCAATGATTGAACCTGGCATACAAATTTTCTGAACTATGAGCACTCTTTTTTTATATAGCTATTTGTAATCAACTGCAGCATTGAAATTTTAAGTAGGTCTTTTTGGTCCTAATTATAATTCTAGTACGTCCTTTTGGTCCTAATTATAATTCTAGTACGTCCTTTTGGTCCTAATTATAATTGAAGTACGTCCTTTTGGTCCTAATTATAATTGAAGTACGTCCTTTTGGTCAAAATTGTTACATAATATCCTTTTGTTTTTTGTAATTTTGTAAAGTGGTTACCTGACTATGAAGAATTGTGACAAGCAGGTCCTGAAGCGACTCGTAACTATTAACTTATTATTATCGAGATCAGAAGAAAATGTATTCAATATATAAATTATGATGTAAGGCGTCATTAATAGTGTTAGTCACAAGCTATTCAGCTTCAATTAAAGAACTGAACTTTGCTTCAACCTATTTTTGCTTTTTTTAATCATCTGACAATTGCTAATTTTCTTCCTTTTCAGATATCAACTTAAGTTTCTAATTGACTGTGATTGGAATTAGCTTAGTATTATTATTATTTAGGTTTGTTACTGTTGTGTTTGCTTTTTGTTGTGACTTTAAAATGGTAGAACCATGAATAATGTACCAATTTCAAATTAAGAAAAAAGATTTTGAACACTTAGAAGCACTGTTCAACTCGAGACTAGGTATTGACGTCAAAATGGAAAACAAGAAGAATGGAGAAAAACATCCTGATGTAGTTGTTGTTGATGAAAAACTGAAGCACCCTAAAATCCAATTCTCATCTGATGCTGAAGTCAAAGCTACTCCCTCCAACACAAGTTGTAGTGCCTATTTAGAGGACAATCGCACATGTTACGTGTGTGGTAAACTTCTCTCTCGCGTTGACTTTCCCGTGCACATTAAAGGCAAGAAACACAAACTCAAGGAAAGGAAAAGAAAACTCACAAAGCAGCAGAAAATTGACAAAGACAGGCGCACTTTGTATTTAAAAGGTATGGCATTTTAATGACTTAAATACTATTTGATGTTGGCAATGATGAAAGGATTTAAATTCACTACAAAGGTCAATAGATAGCTTTGTATCTCTCTAACTTGTATAGAAATATTCCCTCATTAATGCTTCTAATCAATTTTTTTTGACCAATTCTTCTGTTAATTCTAATCATTAAAATATAATTTTCAAGAATTTGCCACCATTATTAAAATTATCAACTCATCATCAGTTTACACACACAATGCTAATAAATAAAGTGAAGTGGCTAGCATTGACTAAAAGGAATGCTAGCATTGATTAATGCTTCTTTATGTAGTAACTCTGAGCTGACCTTTTTATTACCAGAGTGAAATAAGTTGCATATTACATCTAAAGGGCCGTACACACTTAGAGATTTTCAAGTCTTTCCACCAGTCTTTTTGCTAAGCTCCTCCTACTTTTTCCACGAGAATATAAGAAAAAACGATATAGTTAATTGTTATTTATTTTAGTTGGTACTTATGATACCCTCATGTATCACGGATACCAACTCTTATATTCTTGTGGAAAAAGTAGGAGGAGCTTAGCAAAAAGGCCGGTGGAAAGACTTAAAAAACCCTACGTGTGTACGCCCATTTAGAGTTCTATTACTTAACCATTTTACTTCTTTATACCTTCCAGGATTTGATAACTCTACTTTTGAAGAAATAGTTGACTTTTACTTTGACTATGGTGTCATTGATGCTGAGGTTTTCAACCTTCATGCCTTTCTACTCTTCAATACCAAGTAAGTGCATTGTTTTTAAAGATCTAATCAGTTATTGCATGAGAGGACCTATATTGCTTCTTATATTTTAGCTAACTTTTTGAAAGATATTAAAGTGGTTATCATTTCTAAGAATTTTGATCCAAATTAGCTACAAGTATAATAATTATTATAATTTTTTTCTTATATGACTGAAGATGTGGAACTGACCACATTCATAACTTACCCTGCCTCTTTCCTGTGGACTTTTCTAAGGGATGACATAGACAGAGCCCTGAAAGCGACTTTCAAGACTAAGAGAGGACGTAAAGCTGTTGCAATGAGAAGAGCGTACAGAGTACACACTGACGATGTCGTCATAGAAGAAGAGAAGTTTGAGTTTGGAGTGAATGCCGAAATGAGACTAAGAGAACTCTCCTCTACCAGTGAACAGTTGGAAGATTCTATTTCCTTACTAATTCAAGATGTCCAGATGAAGAAATTTGAAATTGACCAAAGACAGAAAATAATGCAAGTTTAAATTGCTAAGGAATTCATTTATTAAAGTCTATCAAATTATCTCTGCTTTAATTCTGTTTAAATATGTACCAAATCTCATTAGGAATCTGCGATAACCATTAATGCTTGAAATAGCTATATTATTTTATTACATACTTCATTGAACTGGTGACTTTAACTTGTAGTCCACATTTTTAAGAAATTATTTCACAGTGTTATATATTTACTAGCTTTAATGGTGAAGTATTATTTATTGGAGAACAAGCAAGCAATCTTTTGAGACACTTACTTTCGTTTGCAGTTATCTTTTGGAGAAATCCCTTTGTAGAATGTTCAGCTCCCCCAAATGTTACCTCTTTGGCTCCTCTGTTAATGGCCTAGGGTTCAGAGGCGCAGATGCCGATGTGTTGGCAGACCTCGGGTATGACCCTTACGAGTGTGCGGATGGGGAGGCCCGGGCTGCAGAACTTACCAGAGCACTCGCCAAGAATCTGAGGACTGAGAGATTGATTAGCAATGTGAGTGCTTTGTTTTCAGACTTAAATCTTTCTTGAGATTTGTTATATTGTTAATTACTTTTACAGCTTCATGGCGGGCCTTAACCCTCTGACGCAAAAGACATCTTGTAGGCTAAAATTATTTTTTATAATAAAACAATATTAGATGGATTATACTCATAATAGATTACCTTTTTAAGAAAGAATAGACTAAAATAAATCATTCTTTATAAAGTCTATTGTCACTTGGGAAGAACTTTGAGTGGTTTAGAATTTAAAATTATTATGTGGCACGCTTCTTATTGCCAGAATAAGATAATATTTTATCAATTTAGACATTTGATGTTTTTCTAATGTCCTCCTCAGAAGACATTGTCCGTTAAATGGTTAAGGTAATTTTCTTCAACCAATTTTATCGGTTATAAACTATAGATGCATACTGAACTCGAAATAATTTAATTAAACCTATGCCTTCAATTTATTACTGTCATTTTGCTATTTGAGTTCATGTAGGATTCTTTCTCTCCCAAACTATTTAGGTGACGCCCATCCCCTCTGCCCGTGTCCCCATAGTGAAGTGTGTTATAGAAGGTGTTCAAGTGGACCTTTCTTTCCGTAACCAAATGCCTATGTACAACTCTCAGCTCATAAAACTATTCACCGATTGCCACCCTCTTGTCAAAAGATACATGATTGTGAGTGTAGCTAAATAAAGTAGCTACTGAATATTTTTTAACATTCACCATGACTTGGGATTGTTTCCTGATTAATTCTTAGTTTAAAATATGATAGGGTAAGTTTTAAGTTATTTAATCATTAAGAAAAAATATACAAGTATTTTTTCTAACTTTCATTTTAATTGGTATCAAAGTTGTCATCACCGATGCCAATTAATGGTAAATTATTATTATATATATTTTTTGTAGCTATGATCGAAAATGAGGAACCATCCAATAACTTGCAATTGACACTAGACTGTGGTGTAAATGCCTAACAAGTACCTCAAATAAATATTAAAATAAATCCAATGAATTATAACTCTGACAACTTTGATGCTGTTAATAATTGATGCTGTTAATATTTGATGCTGTTAATATTTGATGATGTTAATATTTGATGCTGTTAATATTTGATGCTGTTAATAATTGATGCTGTAAATAATTGATGATGTTAATAATTGATGCTGTTAATATTTGATGCTGTTAATAATTGATGCTGTAAATAATTGATGATGTTAATAATTGATGATGTTAATATTTGATGCTGTTAATAATTGATGCTGTTAATAATTGATGCTGTTAATATTTGATGATGTTAATATTTGATGATGTTAATATTTGATGCTGTTAATATTTGATGCTGTTAATAATTGATGATGTTAATATTTGATGATGTTAATATTTGATGCTGTTAATAATTGATGCTGTTAATATTTGATGATGTTAATATTTGATGCTGTTAATATTTGATGCTGTTAATATTTGATGATGTTAATATTTGATGATGTTAATATTTGATGATGTTAATATTTGATGCTGTTAATATTTGATGCTGTTAATATTTGATGATGTTAATATTTGATGATGTTAATATTTGATGATGTTAATATTTGATGATGTTAATATTTGATGATGTTAATATTTGATGCTGTTAATATTTGATGCTGTTAATATTTGATGCTGTTAATATTTGATGATGTTAATATTTGATGCTGTTAATATTTGATGCTGTTAATAATTGATGATGTTAATATTTGATGATGTTAATATTTGATGCTGTTAATATTTGATGCTGTTAATATTTGATGATGTTAATATTTGATGCTGTTAATATTTGATGCTGTTAATAATTGATGATGTTAATATTTGATGATGTTAATATTTGATGCTGTTAATATTTGATGCTGTTAATATTTGATGCTGTTAATATTTGATGATGTTAATATTTGATGATGTTAATATTTGATGCTGTTAATATTTGATGCTGTTAATATTTGATGATGTTAATATTTGATGCTGTTAATATTTGATGATGTTAATATTTGATGATGTTAATATTTGATGATGTTAATATTTGATGCTGTTAATATTTGATGCTGTTAATATTTGATGATGTTAATATTTGATGCTGTTAATATTTGATGATGTTAATATTTGATGCTGTTAATATTTGATGATGTTAATATTTGATGATGTTTCCCCCTTCAGATCATCAGACTTTGGGCGAAGGTGCATTGTGTAGCTGGTGGCGGTAGACCTGCTACATTCATCACCAACTACGCCCTCTGTATGATGATGGCCTTTGTAGTGATGAGAAACAAATGTCTCATACCAACAGTGTCCGCACTTAGAAGGAGCTACTATGACCGGGTAGGTGAATTGAATGAATAAAACTTCATCAGTGATGATAATGTGATTTCTTAACTAGTTTCTAATACTCTTATTTTTTTATTACTCTATTCACTAGAACTAAAGCTACTGGTTATAAAACTAAGATCTATTTCAAATTTGGTTTTATATTTATATTATAATATATAATTTAAATTACTTTAAAAAATAATTCAAGCAAAGATGATGATGCCGATAAATTCAAAATAATAACAAAGTCCTACTAAGCTTTTAGACACAACTTTAACTAGTTTCTAATATTCTGTAGTTAGACTTATCTATGTTGTAATGCTCCTAATGTTTTCCATCAGGTTGTTGTGAATGGTTGGAACTGCGGTTTCAGCAGAGACATCCACTCTTACATCAACAAACACCACAAACTGAACACTCTTGATGTAGTTCTGGAGTTCTTTGAGTTCTATGCCAATTTTGACGCCAGTCAGAACGTTCTGTGTCCTTTATTTGGAGAGATTATGACCAAAAGTGATATGAAAGCTAAACGATCTGATGTACTGCCACCAATTCTTAGCGACTTCATCTCTGCCCCCAGTAACCTTTTGACAGACACGCCCCTTTGTGTGCAGGACCCCCTTCAACTGAGTCACAATGTGACTAAAGGCTTGAACCAACTCTCACTCTCACGATTCCAAAGCTACTGTAAGAACAGTGCTCAACTGGTTAGAGAAATAATAAACTTTTCTGCTCCTCTCAGTACACTCTTCAAACATGATCTGAACGCAATGTTCGAGGAGGAGATTGTAGAGGAGGAGAAGAAGGTGGAGGAGGAGGAGAAGAAGAAGGTGGAGGAGGAGAAGAAGAAGGTGGAGGAGGAGAAGAAGAAGTTAGAGGAGGAGAATGAGGATGATGTAGTCATTCTCAATGAGAGTATGTTGACTGGTGTTCACAGTACAGAGAATGAGTCTAAGGAGGTTGAAGTTATTGATGCAGAAAAGTGTCCAGTAAAGCGTTGCAATGATCAAGATGTTATAATTCTCAGTGGTGAAGGTAGTGAAGGCAGAGTCTCTATGACTCACAGAGTCCTCACAAACAGTGACTTGAATTACTTCGCTTCAGTCAAACCCAGTTTCTATCACACCATTAGTTTCAACACTCGTAAACTCTACACTGTGAACGACGCATCAGGTAAAATAGAAGTGAAAGCCGGTGAGCACAATGTCGTGTCTATTCGCAAGCAGTTTATCGACATTCTCACCTACATGTTCAAAGAAGTTTTCCGTTCAGAGTCCATTGTGTGTTGCTCTGTAAGTCTAGAAAGTCCTGCCAAGAAAATGAAATACTCTGTCCCTCAAGATAAGAACTATAGCTCCAGCTGCTTTGCTCACTTTGCCTGCACCAAAGTTACTTTGCTTACTAAGAAGAGACAACAAAGTAAAAACAAACAAGCCGCCTTGTACCCTAAAGCCAACGCCTTTCTGCTCGAAAAGAAGACTTCTATTGCAATGGGCCAGAGACAACTGAGTTACCTCGATGTCAACCTATTCATCTGTCACAAAAAAGAGAACTTGGCTGACTTTAACATTTTGGTAAATAGAAGTGATGAGATGTGTCACGACCGCGTCAATGATGTCAATAATTTCATGAGTGCCTTCGTAGAAATAGTCAATGGCTGCTTATCCACTGAAAACTAAATTAGTCGCACCTAATAAATAAATTTATACAAACTAATTTTGGATGAAGCTCAAATTTTTCAAGAAGCTTTTGAGATATTTAAATTTTCTTCATTTTTTTGCAATTTTTTTTATTCTTTTAACTCTTCAATAATTATGTAAAATGTACATTAAAATGACATGATTTTTTTCAGATTTTCTTTTTAATTCAATGCTTGGTTCTTTTAACTGATTAATAATGTTAGTAATTATGTAAAATGTACATTGATGGCAATTTTTTTCCAGTTCTTCTGTTAATTCAATGTTTCGATATTTTTTGTGTATGTTATTGTATAAAGAGCAGTTTACACGAGCAATCACGGCAGGGGTGGTGAATGGAGGTGGCCATGGCCATTTTAAAGAATAAGTGAGAATTTCACCTCTATACTTCCTACAGCAATAATGAAGGTTCTAGCTAGTTATTTTAATTTGTTATCCATTGCATTTATCATGTATAACCATTAAAATAACTAGCTAGAACCTTCATTATTGCTGTAGGAAGAAGTATAGAGGTGAAAATTCTCACTTATCCTTTTGAATTGCCATGGCCACCTCCATTCACCACTCCCGTCGTGATTGCTTCTGTAAACTGCGTTCACACGGATTATGCTGTTCCACGGACAACATAAAAATGAAAAACTATAAGTATTTTTTTATCCTATTTCGAGATGATTAATCAGAAAATATTGTGGGTTGACTGTATTTAAGAAGTAGCTTTTCTGCCTCTATGCCACTGAATCGATCCCGTCTGAGTTGTTGTTTTCTTTGTTGTTCTTCAAAAGAATTAAGTATGTATAGAAGGTGTGTCTTCGTGAGATCTTTTATTTTTTGGATTTGGATTTGCAAAAAGTATTGATTTTAAAATATATAAAATTCTTGTAAAAAGTTTTCGGTAAATTATTCCCGAAACCATTTTTATAAACTTGAAATTTAAAGCGTAGCTACGATTTTATGCTTACATATTCGTATTATTAATTAGCTGTCTATTTAAACTTATGGTGAAACAATTCAATAGCCAACTATGATTACTTTTGGTGACTAGAAATAACACCGGGTGGGTTACAGAAAATTGTCTTTGGTTTTTCAATCTGCGTCTCTGAATCCCAAAATGCCATCTTTTCCCCCCGATCAAGTCGAGTTCTTCAATTAAGTGAATATAGGAAGAATAGTTTTTAACTAAGTGGAGTTTATTGGAGCGGTATTTCTGTTCACCATCCGAAGACCTGAAGTTTGCCATCTACACATGCAAGCAATTACGGTTTGTACTGCAGCAGCTACTTCACCTATGCAGTGTAATCGAGGATATAGAGGTAAACAAAATTAGACCATAAAATACAATGTTGATAGACTTCAGGTAAATCAATGTTATTTTTGGGTTGAGCGCTTCAAAATTGATCGACCATTTTTATTCTGCTAACCAGCTAATCAACACTCCCATCGAAGAAAATAATAATAAAAAAGTGTCATTAACTTTATATATACAAGACTCATGAATTGGAAACAATCAACAGTATCTAATTTTTAAATTAAATTGAATTATAGTTTTTATTTAGCTTAGTTATCGTATTTATAAATACAACTAGTGTACTTTCTCGTTAAAAATAACGGGTCATCATCAATACCAATTTATTACCCGTTATTAGGTTACTTTAAATGAATTCAATTAAATTTTTTGCATAGTCAAATTTATTTTATAGATAAAAACATTTAAAAATTGAATAAAAACAAAGAAATTTCAATATAAAATCAATACATTCCAGTGCGCATCATAGTTACATTCTTCACGATTAATACTCGTCATGTAAAAGCGGACACCAAATAAATAAACACACGAGGGAAATTATTAGTATAGATATTTATAGTAATTCTTGATAATTGATGACTGTTGGCATCTCGACTACCAATTAATATAACAGTTAATAATACTTATTATATGCTAATTTCTTATGCCCATGAACAAAAATGTAGGATCTTTCCCATTTGACGACCCCTACCAAATTTAATTTAAATTAATTTTTTCTTATGTATTTTTGTCCATAGAATCCAAAAATCTTAAATCTTTTTTTGTAGAAACAATACTTTTTTGAGATATGAGGGTTTAAAGTTATTTATTTAATATGTATTAATGAAGGATTGAGAACTTTGAAAAAACTCGTATTTTCACGCTTTTTGGCCAAAGATAGCCGTAATGTAGTCTGTTGAATCAAGGCCGTCTAGTTTGTTGTACCGCACACTCATGATTGATTATTGACCTGGCTGGGGGTATAGGGGGCGGCACGCCCCCCATTACTCATATATCAGTATTGAAGTAATAAATAGAAAATATTACGGAAACTTGAAATATTTGATATTTGTATTTCGGGGAGCATGCCGCCTTTTGAGCCCCCCTGGCAGGTCCATTAATCAATCATGAAGTGTGCAGTACAACAAACTAGCGTATACAACAAACTACATTACAGTTTCATGTAAAAATCTATAATGTTTGAGTAATTTCAATGAAAACACGAGTTTTTTCAAAGTTCTCAATCCTTCATTAATACATATTAAATAAATAACTTTAAACCCTCATATCTCAAAAAGTATTAGTTTCTACAAAAAACGGTTATGATTTTTGGATTCTATGGACAAAAATACATTTAAAAAAAAATTAAATTAAATTTGGTGGGGGTCGTCAAATGGGAAAGATCCAAAATGTGAAATCGACCGAGTATTTAGAATTGTATATCATCATTCTATTGCGCCATATCATCATATGTGCATTGCATGGAATGGTAACTGGCTAGCCTACATAATCTTTGCCAGGGTATTATATAATGCATATTGTTAGGTAACTACCTACCAAACGAGAATGTGGTGTTAATTTTCTTCAAATATACTTAGTGATTCTCCTTATTTAATATACTAATCCATAGTTTGACCATACGTATACTTTTAGTTTGACCGTACCAGGTGAACTAGCAAAATTAATAAACATGACGAGTGATTTAGGATCCACATGAATTTTATTTTTGTCGTTTGACTAAATCTGTCGTAGGTAGAAGCTGTGTTGATATTATTTGATTTACATATACATTTATTTCTATGGTTTTAGAAGCTACGGGTTTGTTTACATCTGTGATCTATGTAGTGAGCTGTGCGCCTGTGTGTAGATAACACCTACCATAAGTCCATAACTAATGAACGTACATTCATGGTTATAGCAGAATCTGTGAAATATCCACTGCATATCATAATCTAGATTCTAGTATTATTCCTACCTATATTTTACATATATTTCCCTTGCTTATGATTATTTCACCTTTGGAGTCTCAGACGATACCTAGAGCCTGGAGTTATGCTCAAAGACGATCGAGGTTTTAGATTTTTGTTTAGGTAGGTTTCATAAATCAGGTAGGTACTATCGTCTATCACCTCTTCATTTTTCCTCTTCCATTCCTTGGTGAGTGATCGACTATATTAAAGATATTGACTATAATCACGGAGTAGTTTTTCTGCATCCATGAGCTTGTATTAGTAGGTGACTCTGTTCACAGAACCACTTTCCTTTCTGACAATTTCTTAAGAGTCCCTTTTATTTAATTTCCTTTCGACTTGAACGATATGTGTTTCAGATCTTGAAAAAATTGAATACTATTGTAGTTCCCAGTTGTCGTTTGTATCTGGAATGAACTTATTGATTTGTATTCAACTAATTTATATGGGTAGCGATGTGCTTTTCTAGAATTTTTTGAAAATCTCTATAAATTAGGGGGGTAGGTACGGACACCTGCCCATAACGATCAACGGACACCTGCCCATAACGATCAACGGACACCTGCCCATAACGATCAACGGACACCTGCCCATAACGATCAACGGACACCTGCCCACAACGGACACCTGCCCACAACGGACACCTGCCCACAACGGACACCTGCCCACAACGGACACCTGCCCACAACGGACACCTGCCCACAACGGACACCTGCCCACAACGGACACCTGCCCACAACGGACACCTGCCCACAACGGACACCTGCCCACAACGGACACCTGCCCACAACGGACACCTGCCCACAACGGACACCTGCCCACAACGGACACCTGCCCACAACGGACACCTGCCCACAACGGACACCTGCCCACAACGGACACCTGCCCACAACGGACACCTGCCCACAACGGACACCTGCCCACAACGGACACCTGCCCACAACGGACACCTGCCCACAACGGACACCTGCCCACAACGGACACCTGCCCACAACGGACACCTGCCCACAACGGACACCTGCCCACAACGGACACCTGCCCACAACGGACACCTGCCCACAACGGACACCTGCCCACAACGGACACCTGCCCACAACGGACACCTGCCCACAACGGACACCTGCCCACAACGGACACCTGCCCACAACGGACACCTGCCCACAACGGACACCTGCCCACAACGGACACCTGCCCACAACGGACACCTGCCCACAACGGACACCTGCCCACAACGGACACCTGCCCACAACGGACACCTGCCCACAACGGACACCTGCCCACAACGGACACCTGCCCATAATATTTAAGTATTGTGTTAGTAAATTTTAATGCGCATTGTAACCTAAACTTTTCATGGATTGAATTCAATGTGAAGTATATTAGATATTATTTCAACCGAAAAATTAAGTTTATTAGTTAATGTTAATGGTTTTAATCAATGAGGCTAAAGTCTCTTATCATTTTGCTGCAAAATCCATGACATTTTGAAAGTATATATTTGATTTTATGTCTCTAAAGATATATATTATCAAAACTCTCTATAAAACTGTTTCAGTCCAAAGAAAAAGAATGTACGCCGTTCTATTGAATATCAACTTAATTGTTAGGGATATTTAATCCAATGAAAAACATTTATCAATTTTTTGATATAATTCAAATTGAAAATCAAAATAATGATTGTACCATCTTTTTCGTATACAAATAAAACATATTGAACCGAATTTGATGCAGTTTGTAGATTAATGATCCAAAACCTTAGTTCTACAATATTATGTAGTAAACTCATTTCACTCTATAGCCTGGAGAGAACCTCAAAGAATTTTTCATGAAGAAGAATGAAAATTAATATTGACGGTTGATTCAGAATTAAGAGTTGAAGTAACATTAACTTTATTTATTGGTTAAAATCTTTTTCCTTCATACCAAACGCATGTTTGATTTTTAAATAGTACAAGGCTACCCACACTCACTGTAAATTTTAACCTGTAAAGCTTATATATCCTTCTATATCTTAGGAAGTTTTCTAAGAGCTTAGAAGTTTTCTAAGATCTTAGAAGTTTTCTAAGATATAACTAGTTTTACACTTCAATCAATTCAATATTTCTGTTTGATTTGCAGTTTTTTATTTATGTAGTTTTCCTTTATCCTGGATAAATTAATTGTAACCTACATTAAATTTTCTACTTCATTAGTCAAAAGTTTTAATGACAATTTATAGGGATAGATCAGCTGCTGTAGAGAAGAGGAAAGAAGAACCGCTTGCTCGAAAACTTCATTTCAGCTCCAGTTCCGATGAGTCTCGTGATTTGGCGTTCGAAAGCTCAACCATTGACCGAACAGAAAAACCAAATAATGTTAAACATGGAAGGATCAACAACGGTAAGAATAGAAAGAATGATTTCTGTCCTGGACTTTCAAAGAAATCTTTAAGTGAAGGGGATTTAAGCAACTGCAAAATTAGTTTAAATTTTGAGGTCAGGGCGTCTTTGTTCAGTTTGCTCTCCCCTCCGCAGTCTAATTATCCTCAGAAAAGCCATGTGACTCGAATGCTGAAGAGAGAGGGATTCAATTCAGTCGATAACATTGAATTCAATCAGAATAGCACAATGCGAATAGATATTTGTGACTGCGAATATTGTCATGAGGTGAACAGTTCACTGTCTGACAGATCACTGACTGATAGTCATTTACCTAGCTGTTCTTTTTCATCGGATTTGTTGTCTGAACTTGATGGAACGTCTACAGAGTCTTCTGTTAATTTTCAAATCTCTTCTTTGATTTCTGGCGAGATTTTGTCCAATCCCAATACGAAGAGCAAGAAACTAAGAGTAGACTCAGTAGATCAACGAACGGAGAATGTTTCTATAAGAAGTGTAAGTTTTGGACATCTCTCTCCAATCAAAGAGTTACCTGATGACGCCATTCTGAAATTTAAAGATGCAGATGAGGATTCTTTACTGTGTTCTAGCTCTCGAATAGAAAATGACAAGAACGACAGCTATTTAAATGACCTGACTCCGAAACAGTCCAAACTGGCATGCAAAGCGACTAAGCACCTAATGACTCGAATATCCGATCATGTAGAAGAAAGATTATCAGAAATCACATCTAATCCAGCTATAGTGGACGATTTAGCATCCTTCAAGAAATCCTGCACATCTCAATTACATATTCTTCTCCACAGTATCACTAAATTGTTACCTTCTGAGAAGAGAAATCGCTTTCACTTACAAAATGTTATAAATAACATATACGATGAAGTGCACAGTAAAGTGAATAATAATATTTGGGAGCAGGTAGACAACGGTTGTGGAACCAAATACAGAGGTTTCAATGTGTCCGCCATCTTGAACAGTGCCATGGCAGCGCTTAGTCTCGAAAAATATTTAAGGAAGTACATGCCTCAATCAATGAAATGGTAACATGTTTATTAACTAAATGTTGATTGTATTTTAGTGATATTGATATTTTAATTATGTGCGATGTGAATTTTATATAAATTTGAGTTTAATGATTGACATGACTGTATCTTTTAATAAGTTTTAGCACTTTTTCTTTTGGATATGCAATTGCATTATTTTGCGACACAGCTGATTTTTTGATTTTTAAATAAGGACCGTTAATTTGTTTCAATATCCTTCATTGTAATAATAGTTGAAGATTTGATATATTCTACATACGAGGGGAATGTTTACCAAACCACGAGTGGTGCGTTCGTTACATATAAATGAGCCACAGGACTCTATTATATACATATCCTGAAACCGTCTGAGGAAAATGGTAGAGGAGGGGAAGCGTCCCAATTGGGCCTCAAACGGTTATAATTTAGATTATCGTTTTTCTTTCACATCATCTATACTAATAATTTCCTTAGTGTGTTAATTTATTTATTTGGTGCCCGCTTCTACACGACAGGAATCAAATATGAAGAATGAAACTATGATACACACGGGAATATATTTACTTGATATTTAAATTCTTCTGTTTTTACTAAATTTTTTGAATGTATTTATCTACGAAAGAAGTATCAGTTTCTGCAGAAAAATCAATTTTATTTTAATTTACTATAAATTACTTAACAAAGGGTGATGAATTACTATTGGAGAACCGTTATTTTGAACGGGCAAATACACTAGTTATTTATTACTACGTGCAGTTTTAGAGGATATCGTTAATGTTATACACGAGATTCAGATTTTTTTGTAAGTTATACGTGTGCGCTATAGTAGTCTCCATTTACTATCACATTTTCATTTATCATCCATGAATGTAGTCACCGGTGCTTGCGTGCATTTTCGTTACCGTACTTGGTAAGTGGAGTAGCTTTACTGCATATATCAGCAGTATCTCCGATTGGATGGTAGGTTACTTTTTCTTGAAGCTACTTCCTTTATGACTGTTTCTTGGAGTTAACGGATTTACACATTAACGGATTTAGGCAGAAGTTTTTATCCATTTTTCAAAATGGATCCCGTTTTTTTTTATCAATTCTATCAATTAATAAAACATGCAAAATTAATGTATAATCATCAATATTATCATTTATGAGGTGGTATTTTTATAAAATACTAAAGCAAATAATTTTTAAATTAAGAAATGTTTTCTGGTCTGTTAACTAACTAGTTTTTTCTGGTCCATTATCTTTACCAGTTTCATTTCTGGTCCGTTTAACTTCACTTGGTCCGATTCTGGTCCGTTATCTTTACTTGCTCCATCTTTGGTGGAAGGTGTACGCATCAAATGTACGTGTCAAATTCCTACTAAATTAATTGAAATGATCCATAGTATTCCTTAGTTAATTTTCCAATTGACTAATCCAAGAATATATTGTCAAAACTCAAAATAACTAAAAGCACGTCAATTAAATAGTGTTAACAAAGATATCAGTATCTTTACTGTTAATATCAATCGTGAGTGAATAATAATAAAAAAAATTATATAATAAATGAATTTAAAGGGCCGTACACACGCAGGGTTTTTTCAGTCTTTCCACCGGACTTTTTTCTCCGCTTTTCCACCAGACTTTTGATTCAAAAGTCAATAGCATCCACACGTGGATTGACTTTTGAATCTCGTGGATTTACATGTGCAATTAACTACTCATATCGGCGACATAAGCTCTCCACATTTTTAAAACTAGGTACCTAACTAACCGAGGTTATAGGTAGTTAGTAACTATTAACTACCTTGGATAGTTAAAATTACTAATTATCTGGGTTAGATATTTACTAATTATATAGGTTGATTACTTTTACCTAGAATTATTAATTACTAAAGAACTACCTACCTAGATTACTAAGATTAGTTAGTTACTAATTAACTTGGTTTGGAAATTTTTATGAAGTTTATTACAATAATTAGTTATAAACTAACCGTGATTATTTTCATTTAATTTGATTTAATGATTAACCTAATACACTCAACAAATGTAATTTAGCTATTATATAAAGTTTAGGTAAAAGTATTAATACGTAGGTACCATATATGTATTGCCGATTGAGTTATAATAAAAAAATAAAGGCATTGGCTTCTAGGTAATATGTTGAAATGAATAAAATAAAGATAGTGATGTGTTATTTTACTAAAATATATTATAGGTACTAAAAAAAGTTAGAAACATTACTATACTATCAATTTTACTGGCAGTCTTTTATAAAAAGATGAAATTTCTTTACCTCAAAGGTAAACAAATGAATGGAGCAAAGATTGGCTAAAAATGAACACCAATCCTGTTATTTTACAATATAATTTATGAGTTGACAGTAGCTATACGGAGATTTCCAAAATTGCACCTCTTGATTGGGGGAAAATAATAGAACATGTAGGTTGTTGAAAAGTCTCGGACTTTCGGTGCAAAATTTAAGTCTCGTGGAAAAAGTGGGAGGAGCTTAGCAAAAAGTCCGGTGGAAAGACTGAAAAAACCCTACGTGTGTACGGCCCTTAAGAGATTAAAATGATTTCAACCCGTAACTAAATATTTATATAAATGGCAGTAAATATTTTTTTACCGATTAGCATTTCCTTCAAAATTTCGTAGACTCTGTTTTTCTTATAATCATAATGGCCGTTTATGAACTTCAATCAAACAGGCTGTATCATTTGTTTTATTATGTATCGTAAAATGACCGCTAACTAGTTTTAATGAAGCATGATTAAAATTTTCCATCTTCGACGGGATTCGAACCCGCGGCCTCTGGATTAGAAGTCCAGCGCGCTATCCACTGCGCCACGAAGACGTGGAATTTAATCTTGCTTCACTTGTATAATTTAAAATATTTGAATATAAAGTTAAACTATACATGTTTTCGATTTAATAAAAAGAATTATTAAGAAGTGTAATCTGCTTAAAGTTCTTCGTGAGATATTTTATATCCATATTAGAATGAGTAAAGACGTTAAATAAAGGTACCTACCTATGATTTTCTGACATATTCTCTTTTCAGTTATTTTAACTCGTTACTAGGTATTTCAATTGATATACATTGTACATAGTCCCGAAAAGGTCTCGCGTATTGCGGGAATTTATATATGATCTTGATTGTGAACCTTACTATTTTTATGTGTTCTGTTCCTTCAATAAAATTGTATCATTGTATCATTAGTACTATTATGGATGCTAATGAAAATAACATTAAATTATAATTATTGTGTAGATTTTGAATTTGACCGGAATTGTGAAATCTTCCGATAACGCGGAACTTTATCCTGTGGCCCTGTAGGTACTCCAATATTTTCCGAGATATAGTCCCTGTCTTGTCATCAATCAACTAATTTGTAGTTGATTAATTTTCATCTGACATTGCTGTGACATTGGCATTGAGTAGGTATACAAAAAATTACCTATATGAAAGTTTGTGCATTTTACATAAGACATGACTCCATCATACAAACAAGTGAGAAGTTTCCAAATTGTATCTTCAATATTATTAAAAAAAAAAAGAGTTTAAAAACCGTAACTGCAAGGCTCAAGCAGAGTTGAAGCAGTCTGCCAGTCTCAATGGCAGTCTGTATAATGACAGTATTTGGTGCACAAAATTCCACTGACTTTTTGAAAAAGCTGAAAAAATTCATCTTAAATTTCCACTAATTTGGCTGATGACGCTGATCCACCAACATTTTACCCATTTTTCCACCGAAAAAATTAATGGTAATGTCACGCGCGATTGAGTGATCTCAGATCTGCAATATCAACAGATTTCGCTGCGCAATCTGTTGATCAACAGTTTGCGCAGCCATCGATCGATCTCTGCGTGTTCGAATGATATGATTTTTTTAAAATTTGTACATCAAATTCGCACATTTGATTGCGTATATCTATCGATAATGCAACCATCGATCGATTTTTGCGTGTTTGAATGATATGATTTTTTTAGTTTGTGCATCAAAGACAAATTGCCAAATTGGCACATTTTATAACGTATACCAATTGATAGCCAAACTGTATTTCATGGTAAATTGGTAAATTCTACCGACGGTCCGACATGTCGGTGGAATTTTTCCCCTTTGAAAATAATATTCTAGTTAGCCAATTCAGTGGATTTTTAGCTATTTATTCGAATTATTCCTATGTTACCATTAATTTTTGGTGGAAAAATGGGTGAAATGTTGGTGGATCACAGGATCAGCCAAATTACTGGAAATTTATGGTGGGTTTTTCAGCTGACTGCGTGTTCGAATGATATGATTTTTTTTAGTTTGTAGATCAAATTGGCACATTTTATAGCGTATTCTAAAAAAAATCATATCGATCGATTTATCATTTCTGCGCGTTCGAATGATACCAGTCTGCAGAATATGGAACATTTTTCCAAGACTCTCTGCGGGAGTTTTTGATTGAATTTTAGAAATTTGAGATCTCTGCGGGAGATCTTTAATTAATTCCTATGTTACCATTAATTTAGCTGCGGGAGATTTTAAATTAATTCCTATGTTACCATTAATTTAGCTGCGGGAGATTCTGAATCTGCTACTGAGAGTAAGAGAATAACTGTCTCTCAAATTAAAATCTCTGCGGGAGAAGAGACACATTCTGCAGACTGGGAATGATACAGGTTTTCTTTGTTTATTCATTTAATTAATTGTTTTGTTTTTATTATAAAAATATTTTTTTATATTTAATAAGTCGACCATCAGTCGATTGTTGCTCTATTAAATCATAAATGTAATAATTAGATGCATAAACTAACAAAATCCATATCATTGAAACGCGCAACAATCGACTCAGCGACTGATGGTTTCTCTATTAAATGTAACAATTAGATGCATAAACTAACAAAATCCATATCATTCAAATGCACAACAATCAACTGATGGTTGAGGTTGACTTATTAAATATAAAAAAAGTAAACAAAACAATTAATTAAATGAATAAACAAAGAAAACCTGTATCATTCGAACGAGCAGAAATCGATCGATGGTTGCGCTATCGATTGATATACGGCGCTATAAAATGTGTTACCTATGTGCCAATTTGATGTACAAACTAAAAAAAATCATATCATTCGAAAGCACAAAAATCGATTGATGGTTGCGCTATCGATTGATATACGCGATCAAATGTGCAAATTTGATGTACAAATAAAAAAAAATCATATCATTTGAACGCGCAGGGATTGATCGATGGTTGCGCTATCGATCGATGGCTGCGCAAACTATTGATCAACAGATTGCGCAGCAAAATCGGTCGATATGGCAGATCACTCAAACGCGCGTGACAGTAACACTAACATACTTAAACATAGGATTAAATAACTAAAAAACCACCGACTTTTCCAGAATACCATTTTCAGTGGAGAAAAATTCCACCGACAAGTCGCTGGAATTTACCATGAAATACATTATTCAGTCTGGACAGTCTGCAGAATCCAGTTTGTATTTGGTGTAATGATCTCCTCTGACGTTTTCAAAAATCTGAGAAATAGTTGCCAACATTTTTCATCAATCTGTCTAATCCTCCAACATTTTTCCAGTTTCCCCTCAAAAAAATCAAAAATGAATGATAATATAGGAATTAATAGCTAAATATCCTCCGACATTGCAGGAATTTTTTTATTAGAGAAATTGAATATCTCCCGACATAATACATATCATTGGAATTACCACCAAATATAATCTGGTGCAGAATATGAATGGGAGATATTTTAATATTGGATATTCTCTCTGAAGAATTTTGAATTAAATCCTATATTTACATTAATTTTACATTTTTACTACAAACACTTCTGAATTAATCTCTATTCCTATTCCACTTTCTAGACGGCCCAGTCTGTATTTGGTGCACAAAATTCCACTTACTTTTTGGAAAAGTCAAAAAGCTGAGAAAATTCACTATAAATTTCCAGTAATTTGGCTGATTTACCAACATTTTGCCCATTTTTCCACCAAAAATTAATGGTAACATAGGAATAAATAGCTAAATATCCACCGACCTTGTCAGAATATTCCTAGTTTCAGAGAATGTTCATTGAGTCGCCAATACATCTTTTTTTTCAAAAGTAAGTTGACAAAAATTAGTAATGCAGTCGCCAGTCGTCATAATTTAATTCCAATTTTGAAAGTCAACAGTCGTCAATATACCTATATTATTATAACTACCTAAAGGCTAAATTAATTAAGAGCGTATCAGCCAATCAGAGAGAGAGGCATACAACTGATACCAGCCAATCACAGAGAACCTGAGAGAGGCATACTTTCTTTCATAGTTATTCATTTTTTTTCCGATAATTAGTCAGAGAGCATCAAATTAAAATGACAAGTAGTGACCACATCATTCATAACAAAAGAACACCGAAAACAGAAAACTGACATCCAATTCGAATTCTACATCATGCAAGTGGAGCGCCATATCAAAACAAAATGGCTGCTTTGTTTACATTTCAACAGAGGTGCGAATTGCGCGGTTCCGCCGATTAAGATTATGAGTCACCAATTTTAATTTTAAATTAATTTAAGTGCTCATTAGTCGTCTATATATGTGAAAGATACTTATTTTCACAAATTTTAAGTCTACAATTAATCGGCGATTTGGTACATACTCTTGAACTAGGAGAATATTATTTTCAATGAAAAAAATTCCACCGACAAGTCGGTGGAATTTACCATGCAATACAGTCTGGTAGATGGCAGACTGTAGTCCATGTTACAGACCAGTCTGTATTTGGTGCACAAAATTCCACTGACATTTTTGAAAAGCTGTAAAAATCCACCATAAATTACTGGCTTTTCACCCTCGGATCATCCAGCATAAATTACTGGCTTTTCACTTCGGATCATCCACCAACATTTTACCCATTTTCCCACCGAAAGTGAAAATTAATGGTAACATAGGAATAAATAGCTAAAAATTCACTGACCCAAGTAAAATAGTATGTCTCATAAACTCACCATTTGTCTCTCCAGCTCTCTCCAAAATTCTCTCCAAAATGATCAAATTTTCATAAATTCTCTCCAAAATAACATTGTAGCATAGGAGAAAAATAGATAAAACTCGCCATTTGCATTTGAAGGGCTCAAAATAACTGTCACAAACTCGCCATTAAAATGGCGAGTTTGGACCTGCTTTATCACTTGGTCACTGACTTTGCCAGAATATTATTTTCAATGGAGAAAAATCCCACCGACTACTGGCGAGTCGGCGACTAGTCAGTGGACTGTGGAATTTACCATGAAATACAAACTGGGTTACAGAGTAATAGTATGTCAGTTAAAGCCAATTAATTGGCTTAGGTTTAAAAAGTTCAAAACTCAGATATGTCTAATTGGCTTTAAATTATGAATTAATTCCTATGTTCCCCCAAGTAAAGTAGTATGTCTCATTAACTTAAATTAAACTCTCCATTTGTCTCTCCAGCTCTCTCCAAAATTCACAAAATTTCTCTCCAAAATGATCAAATCAATTGAAATCATCATAAATTCTCTCCAAAATAACATTGTAGCATAGGAGAAATTTCCGAGAAAATTAGATATTTCTCGCCATTTGCAATTGAGGGGCTCAAAATTACTGTCACAAACTCGCCATTAAAATGGCAAGTTTGGACATACTTTATTACCTGGAATTGTTCTCATGTTAATTTTCACTTGAAATCTTCAAAAATTGAGCCAAATTGGCTTGGCTCAGAATTTTAGTGAAATTTTGGCTCAAAAATTGGCTTACAATTTTCTAGCCTTTGAAACATGGAGTCTGTAGTCTGTAACTTACCATTGAAATGGCGAGTTTGGACATGTTTTATTAGAGTAGTGTATCTTATTGTAGTATAATATCTTTGGTAAAACTGCTTCAAAAAATGAGCCAAATTGGCATGGCTCAGAATTTTTATGAAATGTTGGCTCAAAAATTGGCTTATAATTTTCCAGCTTCTGAAACATGGAAACAAATGGTAAAATTGAGTCAAGGAGTCACTGAAATTCCCAGTACTGGAGTCGGGTTGGAGTCAATCAATTCTAAATACAGGAGTCTGTGTCGAACATGTGCGGATTTGCCCTGGCCTGGTTTAAATGAAATTTCATTTCTCACTCATAGTTTACTACTTTACTTCAGAGTTTAGCCATCCACTGCATTTTACTAGACCTATATAATTTTTATTTATTTATTTCATTCATTGTTTCTACTTTCTCTTCAATAAATATTAATTTATCCTATGAATTATGATCTATTTCAGGTTCAAAAATTCAAGGCAGCTTTTCTTTTTGATATGATAGTGTGACTTACTTTTTGTCAATTTTGTATGTAGTTTTTTTAGACTTTACACATTCCTGTCATCTCTCTCAGAGTTAATTCAGCATAAATAATGAGCGGTCAAATGCCCACTTCAGGGAGTAGCACAATGACCAATGACCGAAATACTTCCAATGGTCATTCTCTTGATGCCAGTTTGATGTTAGAGGCGGCACTGCAGCAAATGGACGGCATCATTGCAGGTGAAGAATTAAAATTAATGCCCATGTCTTTTATTATATCTGGTATAGATGAGAAAAACTAAAGTGAAATTTGAATAGTGTAACTGAGTTACAAATTCTAGATCATTTTCACATCTTCAGTCATAAATAAACATGATATAAAAATAAAATTAATAATTATTGTATCATATTTTCTTATCACCAAAGATGTAAAAGCAACTTATAATTTGTAGCTTACCCTAGTGAAAATCTGTTGGCTAAAGGCAGTTAATCTTGTGTAGACTTTTTTCAATGTATTTTTGATGTAGCTAGCTTCTATTGAGCTATTTTATTTCCTTCAAAATAAAGTATAGTGTCTAACTAATTGCAAGTAAAGCCTTACTTCCAGCAAACATTTATGCAATATAAGATATTGTTTCTCATTGTTTTTTAACTCAATGTGTTTATATATTTCAATTCATTATATTTTAATTAATCTAAATCAAATATTACATACCATTTCAGGAGCTCAGTTGGAGCTGGCAAGTATTCCTGACAGTTCAACAGACCACCACCAGGCTTCTCCATCAGCTCTCTGCATGCAGCTCAGACATGCTCTGTCCATGCCTCAGGTAAGTCTCAGTAATTGCTAGGGTAAGTTATGAATTAATGGTCACATCCATATCTTCGGTCATGTAAGAAAAAACGATAGAATAATTATTGTTAATTTTTTTTTTTTTTATGGCTGAAGATGTGTAACTAACTGACTGATAATTTGTAACTTATTCTAGTATGCTACCTTAAAAAAAATTAAAGATTACTAATTTATTCATCAAAATAGGAAATCAGTTTTTTCTTATCTGGTAAATATTTTTTCTTGTATTTAATAGGATTGGTTATGGTTCTAACTTCTACTTGAGGATATAGCTATTCTATTTTATAGACTAAACAAAATGGATCTCCTGTAGATTAGGCACCCCAAGATTTCCCTCCTGTAGATTAGGCACCCCAAGATTTCCCTCCTGTAGATAAGGCACCCCAAGATTTCCCTCCTGTAGATAAGGCACCCCAAGAATTCCCTCCTGTAGATAAGGCACCTCAAGATTTCCCTCCTGTAGATTAGGCACCCCAAGATTTCCCTCCTGTAGATAAGGCACCCCAAGATTTCCCTCCTGTAGATTAGGCACCCCAAGATTTCCCTCCTGTAGATTAGGCACCCCAAGATTTCCCTCCTGTAGATAAGGCACCCCAAAATTTCCCTCCTGTAGATAAGGCACCCCAAGATTTTCCTCCTGTAGATTAGGCACCCCAAGATTTTCCTCCTGTAGATTAGGCACCCCAAGATTTTCCTCCTGTAGATTAGGCACCCCAAGATTTTCCTCCTGTAGATTAGGCACCCCAAGATTTCCCTCCTGTAGATAAGGCACCCCAAAATTTCCCTCCTGTAGATAAGGCACCCCAAAATTTCCCTCCTGTAGATATGGCACCTCAAAGCAGACTAGGGTGCCGTATCTACAGGAGTTCCAACAAAAACAAAACTAGCTAGCTACCTTCTATCCTTGTTTTTAAATTAATAAGTAATATTGTCTTGAATTCTATTTTGATAGGCTTTCAGTTTACTCCATATCTATTCTTTTTCTCCCTCTACCAGTCTGTTGACGGCGAGGCTGATGACATTGATGATGACACCCGTCACATTCTGTTGCAGTGGCTAGGTAGCGGCTCCCAGGCAGCCACTCCCCAGAGTCCCTTGCTGATTCACAATCACCACAAGAGTGTGAGTAACCTTTCAATAACTATCTTTCAAAATACAGAATAGTAGGAATAATAATCCTTGTTAATTATTTTAAGATGGCCGCATTCCTTTCTGACTGCTTCTTCCAGTCCATTGTATTTAATTTTCTTTTGATATCAGCGATAAATGTCTTTGGTTTCGAAGCAGACGTTAAACCCCAACTAAAATTGAATTATTTAAAATATATGTGACAGGGCGTATAACAAGAAATGGCAGCTTTCAATTCACGGGACTATGTTAGCTATAATATATAATTTTACATAACTTTATTCCTATTTTTTCTTACATAAAACAAATGGTTTCTGAATCCACGTGGAGTTGGTGTATTTTTCTTTGCTCATTTGAAAGAAAACTTGACATTTATTCCTTTGTGTGCTACTTTTAAAAGGTCAAAGTTAAAAAGTTTTACTAATTTTGAGTATTAGATAGAGATATAAAGGAATTGTTTATTAATTCAAACTCTTTAGTAGTGATACAAATTTACTATTTACTAATTCAAACTCTTAGGCAGCTAATAGGTAGTGATGTTAACTTTACTTCGTTACTTTTTGATAACTGTATACGTTCTGAACTTCTGTTAGATAGTTACTAAGTAGTAGTCTTAGCATCAAAATTTGCATTGGCAAGAAGTTGAGTTTTTAGCAAGGTTATCTTTACTATAATTTTGCATTGAACTATTATAATGAACATTTAATTAATGATATAAATAAAACATTGATTTGCTAAAGTCATGCTCAAAAGTAAATTTGTCACCTTATTGAATTTAATGATTTTTTTTTATATAATCAGGTAGCTAACTAACAAATTTAAATTAATAAAATGATATTAAAAGGATGGTTAATTCGTAGTTCACGCCCCTATTTCATTTAGGGACGTGAACTAGGAAGGAGGTATTTTTAAACTATTTTTTCTTTAATTTAATTTCCTTTTATCTGATATTTTGCACTAAAAATATTTATAGACAGAAAATCTAGTATATTAACTACTTATACAAATATAATTTAGAAAATTATACGAAACTGATTATAAGAAAATTATAAATTTATAAAGAAAGCTATATTATTTATCAACATTTTATTATTTGTTAATATTATTAATATAGAAATATTTCTCATATTGTAATTATTATTTTTTATATCATTTAATTATGTAATTATTACTCAAGTCGAATTTCTCATCTTTTCTTCATATATATCGAAATATCTCTTCAGAGAAATCTGATATTTCTTTATTAGTACCAATCTGTTTAATATAATTTTTTAAACACATACAATTTTCTACAGTAATTAATATGCACCTTTATATTAGTAGGTATTAAAACATAAAAGTCATTTCCACTTCATTGATTCTAGTTACATATATTTTTCAAACTGACTATCGAAAATGACACCACAAAAACACTGATATTTTACCTGTGTTAAAGTAACACATTTTTCGTAGTACTATTACCTATATTACTCTGTATTATATATTAAGTTATTTCAAAATCAAAGACTCTTATTAGTTTCACAACTGAATAGTTAAATAAAGTTTGTTTCATACACAAAACTAGATTGCGTGAACTCGGTAGAGCGCATACCTTCGCCACCGCTTGGACTCGTTCTCTCCCAAAATCTAATAAACTGGTACTGGATAATGACCAACCGTCCCACCAAATTTCATAAAATATGGTTCAATACTTTTTGAGTTGAGTTTTAAATGACCTTGACTTTTGACCGGATCGCTCCCAAAATTCTACCACATGGTTCCTGGACATTGATCAATCATCCCATCAAATTTCAGACAATTTGGTTGAATACTTTTAAAGTTATTGAGTTTTAAATGGCCTTTACTTTGACCTTTGACTCGATCGCTCCCAAAATATAACAAAATGGTTTCTGTATATTGACCAATCGTCCCACCAAGTTTCATGCAATATGGTTCAATACTTTTTGAGTTATAAATGACTATGACCTTGACCTTTGACCGGGTTGTTCCCAAAATTCTACCAGCAGGTCACTGGACATGGACCAATCGTTTCACCAAATTTCAGGCAATTTGGTTGAACACTTTTTCAGTTAAGCGAATAACAAGATGATAAATAAATAAATGTCGGATAATTTATAACCTTCCGCAAATTTGCGAAGGTAATAAACAATATCTTGCCTGTTTTACCCACCGTAATTATATTATCTGATAGTACTGTCCTGATGGTAGGTATCTAATGACGTCACACAGACCACCTCTCGATTGTCTCCATTTGTCCCCTATACAGTGAGGTACTTAGCTACTGCAACGTAGCAGTAGTGTGACAGTAGTGCTTGTGCAGAGTGCAGTAGTGTGTACTATTTCATGTTTGAGTCGTTACGATATGTGTTATTTAAAAAAAACGTTTATTTGTACTTATCGCATAGAAAATATTTTTGTTAAAGTTTCTTTTACCTATCGCATAATTGACGCGTTATTTAAAGTGCTTATTTTTTACCCGTTACTTACTCAGTTGTCCCACTCGCTAAAATTATCTGAAATAACTAAACGAGTACATGCAGTTAGAAATATTTTCTTTTCATTAGTTTAATTATACGCTATTGGTAAAGTAAAGTGTCTTCTGTAATAAGGGTATAAGTTCCTATTATCGGGCAGTTCTTCATTTCCGATCGTATGAGTAAAAATTAATTTAACATTTTAACTATACCAATTAAAATGACAATTATATATTTTTTCCTACATGCTCGAAAATGTGTAACCGTCCGATAATTAGGAACTTCCCTAGTCAAACTGTTTTATTATAAATAACTGATATACAGTTCAGTTTTTCCATTCTGATATCATATTTAGTAATGAAATTATATTATACCAAAATATTTCAAATCGTTCTAATTTTCTTATGAAAGTTTATTCTAAAATAACGATGTTTATTTCTGCAGTTGATGGTTACTCTGTCTAAAAAAGTTTCAATTATGCCGTCTCAACTTTTTCTTTTAAATCAAAAAACTACATATGTTCATATCTTGTGATTTGGTACAGTTTCAGCAAGTTTGTTATATAGTAAGTCATTATAATAAGTAACTGAGGCCTTTGTAGTAAATGACTAAGGTAATAAAAACAATAAGAAACCTCTTCACCATGCTCTCTTTGTCTTCTTTTTCTAATTCCCTTGTATTTAATTTCTTTTGACGTAGCGATACGGCCTTTAGTTGCGAAACAGACGTTAAAGCCCCACTAAATTAGATGTCTAACTTAGTTCACATTGTTGTCTCATAAAAAGAATATCATTGTAGGGTTATCTTCAGGTATTTCGCTAGTAATTAGCTCTTGGCGCAGGTAATGAAGTAGGTGAAGTAACGAGTCTGTCTGTGAAAACAGTAGAACAGTCATTGCTTTCTCCGTTAGATACACATGGGTGGTGTAGTACGGTGAAGAATTATTTCTAGAGGAGTGAAGAGAACTGTAGCGTGGTTTCTATTCATTGATCAGACGTTAGTCCGACGCCCCATTAGTCCGACGCCCCATTAGTCCGACGCCCCATTAGTCCGACGCCCCATTAGTCCGACGCCCCATTAGTCCGACGCCCCATTAGTCCGACGCCCCATTAGTCCAACACCCCATTAGTCCGACAATTTTGCAGTTTATTACTGATTTAACATCAAATATATGTATATTGAAGAGCGAGCCATCTCCCGAACCCCCCTAGTACAACAAACTAGTGGAAAGAGAGATTGCATCATACTTATTAATATTAGAAATATAATAAAATAAAATAGGAATATAAAACAATATAAATTAAAAAGTGAAAATTATTTTAATATTTAGATTATTTGAATATATCTATTCAATTATAATTTTTATTTTTATCGAAAAATAAAACGAAAAATGACAACATAAAGATGGAAATGATGGTGCGTCATATAGTATGACTAAAGGTACGTTTTGCATGCAGTGATTGTTGCGATCGTCCAGTAATAGGAATACATTGAATTTTAGCTCGTTGCGAAACAGCTCCATAGGAATAGCATTGAAGTAGTGATCAGCTAGGCGATGATCGCAATTAACAATCGCTGCATGCAAAACGTACCTTTGACACTTTAACAGCGGCGTGACCCACCGGTGGGCACATAGAGATCACGATGGTTTCAACTGTCAAGTTCATATCTTTCGAACTTTCAAAAACTCTTTTGTAGCTTAGTAGAGAAATGATCAAATTGAGATAAAAATGGAAGGTTAGAATATAAAAGTTGTAATTAAAAAGTTGTTTTATGAGTGCTGCAGTTAGTGTTTAGAGTTTTACTGCAATATGTAACTGCAATATGTAATGATGATTTGGTAGAGATACTACTTGCATCTTATTTATGTCTCATATTTATAAATTGATATTGAAAAAAAATTGTGTTTTTATATTCTAATTAAATTTAGAAATTGAAATTAGGAAAAAATTGTATGTTTTTCATATTATAATTAAATTTTCGAACATTTTTTATTTCTTCTATCTCAATTGATGTTTGTTAATTTTACTAATATAAAAATATAAATCAACTAATTTATAGAAGAATATGTATGTTAATATATCTTTGGTTATTTCAAAACGTATATTAATATGAGACTCTTCCAGATATTTTTCCCTAGAAGGTCGATCTCAGTGCCAGTCATTTCAAAACATAAACTATATAAAGTCTGAACTAAATTTTACTAAATAGCATGTTTGCACCTACTTCGTCGCCTGAGAATTTACCAACGAGACCGCCCCCTCCCACGGAATATTACCCAAATAATTCCGAAAAAGGTCATGTCTCCACTCCAACATGGAAACCAACTCTCGGTAGAAATGCTCTCCCCATGTATCACACAAACAAATCAGCGGTGTCAAACGTAGGTCATAATTATGACTATCTCAAAGAACTAGTGACTTCTGATGCTCTTTCTGTGCTTGCTAGTACTTCACTTGGGGCAACGAATGGTTCGCTATCGTCTGCGTCGGAGGATCACAATTCGTATTTAGTGAATCCTGATGTAGTGTCATCTAATAGGCCCAAGTGTTCTACTGTTCCGTTCAAAAGGATTTCCAATCGTTATCAAAAAGACGACAATCAATTCTTTCTGGATGAAGCCCCGTCTCATTTTGTAGAGTCTTTCCGCTGTGCCAAAAATGCAGGATGGAAATCTAAAGGAAGACCACAAGAAAAAGAAACTGTCTTAAAGCAAGCTAACCTAAGGCCTGAAATTTCGGGAAACTCTTATTCGTCATCCGATAATTTCAATCAACATACTAGAGTAACGAATGGTGCCGATGCTAATTTATTGTTAGATTCTAAACGTAAACCATCAGTTCCTCCAAGATGGGGAAAAGTTGCAGTGAAACCTTCTTATCCGTCGAATTTTCAGTTTTCTACGAATGTCAGACCTTATACTGAAAATTCAAACTCGAACTATGCGACCAATCGGAACTTTTACACCAATAATGAAGTTAAACCTTACCAGAATGATAATAGAATATCCTATTCCAAGTTCAATGCTGTGAGAAGTGCTTCAAATGATTTAAGTCATTACTCCAACAACAATCAAACTCCAAGGCAGAGTTCGAACCATCGTACTAGCAATGGTCTCCATAGTGATAACTTCTACAGAACTGAAAAGATGAAATCTGATGGACAATTTAATTATTCGGATCGTAGTAAACCTGAACTGAAAGCTGGTTGTTATCCTGTTCCTAATTTCACTTCGGATGAAGCTCGTGGCGTGGAATTAGATCCACTAGTGATTTCTTCTCCTCCTGTATATTCTAAATACTTCTACGAGGGTAAGAAATGCTTGATTCAGCCTCTATCAGCTCCGCCTACCTCCAGAAAACCTGAAATTGTGAACTCTTCACTAGATGACTATGATACCAATAATATTTATGACAACATTCTTCTGCCAACGGAAAATCACCTCGACCAACCAAAGACGAGAATGAGCGATAGACCAATTTTGAGAAGATCTGAATCTCCTCCTACGTTCTGGAGGTCCTACGATTCGCAACCTCTAAGTAACAATCCTACTAGTTGTCGACGGAAGCAAAAGGATGCTTGTCCTACCTGCCACAGGCCTCAGGACCCAATGCATCGCAGTTACAGTTGTGAAAGAGTACCGCCAGATCTGGCATCTCGTCGGGGAGGATCTGCCTCGCCTTCTCTTCGTCATAGTCCTTCACCTGATCCAGTTGGGAAACCTCCTCTACCTAGAAAGCCTCGCCCTCGGGGCTACTCCCCATCCCCACACTATCCTCTCTACTGTTGTTTGGAGCAATGTCCCACACCTCGCATGCCTCTTTATTATGGCTCACCACATAATACCAACCCGCAGCCAAATTATCATTACCATGGTAACCAGGATCAACGTCAACCAAAATATTGCCAATTCGTGCAGGAAAATCCACGTTTTTTGGCGAACAGTGAATCTGAATATCACATCCATCAACCTCAGTTTAGTAACTTTAAACTAAACTCTTACAGCCGTTAACACAAAGTAGGTACAACACACTATTTTATATTTCTTTATATTTTACTTTGATAAGTTAGTTAAGAGAATGTGAGTTTACATATTTGTAGTGGTGAGCGAGTGACAAATGTGATTCTTTGGTAGTTTTCGTAGTGTAAGGAATTACGAGATTTTCGTCAATTGGAATATATACTCTGCTGCACATTGAGTTATTAGAGGTAAGTTACAATGGCTCGTATTTATGGGGCAAGTTCCGAGTTATCGGTCGTCTCCTCATTTTCGATTATATAATAAATAAAAACTATAAAATAATTATTATTTAACTTTAATTTTAATTAGTATCTGGATATCAATTAAAATTAAAGTTAAATAATAATTATTATATATTTTTTTCTTACGTGTCCGAAAATGTTGAACTGACTGATAATTAAGAATTTGCCCTATGTATAATAATATTTTGTTATTGCTTTAGTATATCATGTAAAACATTCACTATGTGAATATATACCTACATAATCTGATTTTTTCCCCTATAAATTAGATTATAAGCAACATATTTTCCTATCATAGAAATTTAAGACTTTCTACTGATGACTTATTCAATAATAATGGATTTTTAAATAACATTATCTCCTGTGCCCTGAACTGTTATAATTTGGATTGCTGATCGTCTATTTTTGATTGTTCACGTTACGCTACTTACAGTTTTAGAGGATAGTGATTTGTGTTAGGTAGACTTAATTTACTCTCATCTCCTCATTTTGCTTTTCCATCTGTGAGTGCAGCCACCGGTGCTTGTGTTCTTGTAAGTGACTGCATTCACGCAGTAGCTTTTCTGCATTCACGAGCATTGTCTTTCACTGGTGGTAGGTTTCATTATAGAGCCACTTTCTTTACTGACTGCTAAGTCCCTTGTATTTAATTTCCTTTTGGCGTCAGAGATATGGCATGTAGTTCCGTAGCAAACCCCCACTGTTCTATTTCTTACCCTCTGGTATGTAGTCTCCTACCCTCACTGTTTCCTGTTCTTCCCCTCAGTGTTTATAGCAATCTGTCGGTAGGAGGTGCGTCTGTTATTCTCCGTACTGATAATTGTTACATAAAACTGTGACTAGGAACAAAGTCCTATGTGTGAAATATCACACAAAAACTAGACTTATTACAATGATTTCATCAATCAAACAGTCAAGTTTTTTTTATTTTTCTAATATATATTTAGAGTCCATATTACTCACTGAATTCTTATTATTATGTATTTGCTGATTATTTTAATTCTTTCTGTCTTAAATGAGAAACTAAGTGGAGGAACTATAGTTACTATACCTTACAATTGCCATAGCCATTTCTATAGTGTTTTATTACACTCACGTCTGTTTGACGGAGTGGTTGGCATTGGAGATGTAAACACTGAGATGTGCTCAGTCTAAACCTTAGTAGGATCTACATTCTACACTGATAGCTTAGACATTGTCTGGTGCAGTGTGTCTATGATGTGTTCTCTAACACTGTTGTAGAGTCTTCCTAGCCATCGACCGGCTCCATTTTTTCGAACATATAAGGAAAGTGTTTATAATTCAACATTTTAACTTATTTTATTTGGTATTCGTCTAATACACTAACTATTCTTTTTCATTCGTTCCATATTCATGTGCGTAGAGTTCATTATTTTTTCCATTACAAATAGGGAATAGATTTGGCACGTCAGTTAGAAATCTCTAGTAAAATTAGAAAAATGAACACTTACTGTAGTAGGAAACAGGTGGAAACCATAATAGAGAGTGACGAATCTAACGATAGTGCATGTGGTTGTGATCTGCAAAGTGACAATAGTGACGACTCTCAGAATACCGTAAAGGAGAACAGTGACGCTGATAAAACGAAACGTGTCAACAGAGAACGTTGTAGTGGAGAGAGTGTGGACTCTGTGAGAGAAGTAGGTAGGCTAAGTGAAGTAAAAAACACTTCTCATTTTCCTACCAATCATGAAGTACCAAAGAAAACTGATTTTGTATGTCGATTTTCATCACTTGATGAATCCTTGAAAGATGACGAAACATTTACCAATAGTTCGAAATTGAAGAGCAGCTCACTAAAAAGTACATCTTCAACAAAATCGGATGCATCCTCCAACTTCGACACCTTCCACCGTGCCAAAGATGCTTATAAACTCAAAGCTGAATATTCACCTTCAAACTCAATGAATTTCAAAGTCTGGAATGATTTAACTGCTAGAGCTCCGTATTCTAAATCTGAATTATATAGTGAGAGATCGTGTCCGAAATCCACTTCTTGTAGTTGTGTCGCTACGGAATTCGCTACAAGCTCTGTACCACCATCTCGCAAGTTTCATTTCGATATCTCCTTCAAACCAAAAGAATTGTGGGTATCACTAAAACGGAAAACTCTGGGTAAAATAGGCAATGATGAGACTTTTATCAAAAATGATAATGAATTTGAGTTCATGAGACAAAAGAGAGGAGCTAATTATGTACCTAGTAACAAATATTCTACATTACAACATTTCAATAGTTATTCTTCTAACCAAATTAAACAAACTAATGGTTTGAAGCTTAGCAAGTCTCTAACAACTTTTTCGAATTTGAATCTTGCACCTTCTTTGATCCCGACTTGCGATTCGAATTCTACATCGATCAATTCACATCAAAACTGTCCTAGAATAGATAATAAAATTGCCATCAATCAAAATGATTCTTTTACATGTCCGAAACATGTCCATTGTAAACATGTTCGAAACCAAAGTGGTGGTACTACATCTCCGAACAGGAAACCTGAACTACCTGGTAATGTTAACCGCCCTCTTGCATCTGATTGCACATGCGAAAATTGCGTTACTTGGTATATGAAACGCAAGAAGATGAATAACAGCAATCAATGTTCATCAGTTGTATTAAAGAGTCACTCTAACGGTACATCTTCTATGAAACGTCACGGAGAGGTTTGTCATCTAGTAAAGAAATCTTCACACCAAGAACTTTCTACTGAAGCTAAAGCAAAAGGTTTGTAGTTGCTTATAATAGTCTACTGTTTTTCTCGTAGCATTCTTTGGCTTGTAATAAACTATTATGCGTGTATGAACAGATCAAGGTGTTCTCGATCTTATTTAAATAGGGTGATGCATATTTCAATTTAAAATAGTTACCTAGGTTCACCATTTCGTTCAGTTCATATTGTTCCGATGAAACATAATTGTGATTCGCGACGCCGTCGGTGATTAATTCTGATAGATTTATGTTCCAATTTACTATTAGTCTCGTACCATTTCTATTATTTACTTTAAAGTAACGAGGCATTAGGTACCGGTGTAGATTTCAAATCTAACTAGAGTAAATAGGTATTCATCCTTGAAATGTTGATTCTCTTACGTTATTAGTGATGGTTTTAAAGTTGTAAGTAACATTACATCACCAAATTAATGAGCAAAAATATTTCCGTTCCATTTTAATTTTCTTGAACGAGTTTTATAGAATATTATTCTTGTCCCATTTCTTACTTCTTATTTATCCAGTCTACCCTTCATTTCTTTCAGTTTCATTCATTGCAATCTTTATCTCTCCCTTATCTCATTTACTCTCCTCTCCCAGCTCTCAGTACTATTTTTAGTCCCTGTTCAGTTTTCTGTGGCAGACATCAGAAAATGTGATTGAGGGTAGCCTAGTTGTTTCGCCTCAGTGTTTCGATAGTGTTAAGAGGGTAGGGGTGCTTACCGCCCTACAATCAAGCCCATAAACTCTGCCAAATTGTCTGTGCATATCATTCGTACAGACTACTCTTGGCATCGTGTGTGACATCTATAGTAGTGAAAAGTGACGTGCCTACTTCCCTGTCCCTATGGGATGTACGTATGGGAGTAACATGTGACCATATAGGTAGTTCTATCTTTTCTATAGGAGTAACATGTGACCATATAGGTAGTTCCATCTTTTTCTATAGGAATAACATGTGATATTATAGGTAGTTCCATCTTTTTCTATAGGAATAACAGAAAAACAATTCTAAAGTGAATTGAGACAACATTCTTGAATTGTTTAGATCCATTTCAATTATATTCAAAATTTAATTATCAAAACAACTTATGCTTAAAATTTGTTTCATACTAATTTTTTATATATGATAGTGATAATATATATTTCCTTTTTCGTCATTCAGTGAATCAACTTATATTATAATTCATTTTGAATGAATGATTATAATTTCCAGCTATTTAGGTTCAATCAGATAGATTGAATTAAACGTCTATATTTCTAAAAATCATTCAAATCTATAGCAACATAAGATAACCTAAAGATAAACTTTGTGCAATATGTCGAAATCATCACCAGTCCATTCCAATCGGAAGAAACCTCTGTACTCCAACCACCCAGACTATTTCACTGACGAGGATTGTTCTTCAAGCAGTAACAGCAGGTCTAGTTCTTCAGCTTGTCGCATATCTTCCAAAGTCTACAGCAACTCTCGTGCCACGTCATCCTATTGCCCTAACGGCAGTTATCAACCTCTGAGAAATGAGTGTTCACACCGTGATCGAACGGTGGGATTCGAAGGACACCGTTACGAGTTTCAGAATTCCCCAATGCTTCATAACGCGCGGAGGGAAAGGGAACCTCGCCAGCACATGGCTTCGCCTTTGAGGGATTCAAACCTGCAGTTGTCGAATGCGTTAGAGCCGTATGATGCTAATGGATATTTGTCTCACAGAGGTAGTCATCTAAAAAGGAGTTTTATTCCATTTTTATAAGTAATGGATAAGTAGAAGATAGATTTCCTGTATCTGATATCCCAACAAACTGTGTCTTTTTCTCTACAATTGATTTTTCTGTATTCTAATTTATCTCAAATACTATATATTTAAAGTATATTTAATTCTAAACTTAAGGTTTTTTCGTTTCATTATTTTTTAGCTGACAATTGATCTCAATGTGTTAAATTTTATATCTGAACAACTGTCAAATTAAGATGAAATATAAAAGTGTACTTGGTTAAAGTAAACAATATATTACGCAACACATGTATAATTACTAAATACTATTCGTTACTTTGTAATCATATTAGAGTATTTCCATTACGATTTTCAGGTTCTTCATGTGGCTGTGACCTACCACCCAGCAACTGCTCTGAAAACTATTCCCCTTATCTCTCAACGACTTTTCTCGACGGCAAAAACATCGAACGACTTTCGACACCCCCGAATACTAGGCCTCCGAAATCTTGCAAATCATCTCGCTTTAGCAAAACTAGTCTAGCTTCTCCAGCTCCTCTGACCAAACACAGTCACGCGAGAGATTGCGAGCAGTTGTGTAGATCTAGGCGTGACTCGAGTAGAGAGAGGAGCTTGGGTAGAAGAGTGGACTGCTCTTGTCAAGAACTTGGAAATGATGAAGAGTTCAACCCTTGCCCTGGAAAAAGAGCAAATCGTCACAGTTACCACGGTGTCACCAATTCCAGACCCGGGAAATCACGCAGATCTACATCTGTAGAGCGAAATCGACAGTCCGACAGAAGATCGCATGTTCATCACTGTGATGACAGATTAGCTCATCATTCTTGTCATGAAGATTCATCACCGTACATCAGCTTATGGAGTTGTCATAGCGATTTGGTTAGTTCTTTCACCGTTGTCACTCACCTAAATGTTGTCACCACTTCTATGTTTACATGCGCAACAATATATCTCAGATGTTAGTTCACAATATAGTAATTGCTTCTTATCTGTGACGTCATAACTGTGTTCTAGTGATTTTAAGTCTTTCATTTTAACGCACTTATTAGTTCTTTACCACGGCTTAATACCTATTCACTATTGTTTTTAACTAATCACATTTAACTAATCAATATGTCTTACAGTACACCAAAAAACCTGTTTGTTGTGTAATGTGTATGATGAGTTTTTAATAGCTAGGGTAAGTACTGAGTTATCGGACAGTTCCACATTTTCGATTTAAAAAAGAAAGAAAATAATCAACATTTGATTATTGGTATCCTTGATACCGACATGTATCATGGATACCAATCAATATAACGAGTTTAATCATATATTTTTTTTCTTATATGTGGAACCGTCCGATAACTTAGACCTTACCCTACTTGCAGTTAGTGACAAAATCACCGACTGTTAAGTCAAATCCAATTACAAGGTTTCAGTTTTAATTAATTCGCTTCATTTTCATTATTCGTTACGATTAAGATAATAAAACTTAAAACCTTTATTCACACTAACGAAATTTTTTAATACAAATATTATTCTAAATAATCACAAAAGATAACTGTAACCTGAAAATATGGATGTAATATGCCAAATATATATTAGAATTATGGTCCTATTTTTCACCTGATATTTTTTAACACTCTCCCGCGCGAAAAACCGACCCATCTGATGGCAGAGGCTGAAAATAGCACAAGTGCCAAAATGGTCCGCTGGTAAAGCAATAATTTCACAGATTCAAAATTGGAAAACGCTTTAGTTGTTTTCTCTAATTATCGGGGAGGTATGAATCTCCAGGCTATAAGAAGCAATTGCGTTATTTAGTTGGTGAATATTTTCTTTCTGAAATATCTATTTTTTGGTCGGTTTTTCGTATATGAGTGTCTTTGAATATTTGTTATTTGATAGTGTTGCAGACTAGCTTTTCTAATATCATTTATTTATTTATTTAGAATAGTGTCCACTGTCTATATAACCCTATTTTGTTGATGCACTTAAAATAGCATGGTTCATTTTGTTATACCTATCCATATATACTAATATAGCTATTATATTCACTTCGTAGTTATTAGGAACTCACGCATTTCTACTCAAAATGTTGTTTGTATTATTTTCCTTTATACTTTTTATGTGTTGTCTACATGATATTTTGATATTTGCCATTAATGTTTTCCAAATATTACCCGGCAATTACCCACTGTGGACTTAAAGGTAAAGAGTCTCAGTTTTTCTTAAAACGTTAACTATTGCTTCGTTCCCACCTTAAGCAGCTGTACTGGAGAACTAATAGATTTTTTATATGTTGGAACTAACATGTTCTAACAAAACATGTCTCAATGAGTTCTAACATGTTTTAGCAAGTTGTAACATGTTTTAGCAAGTTCGAACATGTTTTAGCAAGTTCGAACATGTTTTAGCAAGTTCGAACATGTTTTAGCAAGTTCAAACATGTTTTAGCAAGTTCAAACATGTTTTAGCAAGTTCAAACATGTTTTAGCAAGTTCAAACATGTTTTAGCAAGTTCAAACATGTTTTAGCAAGTTCAAACATGTTTTAGCAAGTTCAAACATGTTTTAGCAAGTTCAAACATGTTTTAGCAAGTTCAAACATGTTTTAGCAAGTTCAAACATGTTTTAGCAAGTTCAAACATGTTTTAGCAAGTTCAAACATGTTTTAGCAAGTTCAAACATGTTTTAGCAAGTTCTAACATGTTTTAGCAAGTTCTAACATGTTTTAGCAAGTTCAAACATGTTTTAGCAAGTTCAAACATGTTTTAGCAAGTTCAAACATGTTTTAGCAAGTTCAAACATGTTTTAGCAAGTTCAAACATGTTTTAGCAAGTTCAAACATGTTTTAGCAAGTTCAAACATGTTTTAGCAAGTTCAAACATGTTTTAGCAAGTTCAAACATGTTTTAGCAAGTTCAAACATGTTTTAGCATGTTCAATCATGTTTTACCAAGTTCTAACAATCTCCGACCTCTTCTAACAAGTTCAAACATGTCTTATCAAGTTCAAACATGTCTTATCAAGTTCAAACATGTCCCATCAAGTTGAAACATGTCCCATCAAGTTGAAACATGTCCCATCAAGTTGAAACATGTCCCATCAAGTTGAAACATGACCCATCAAGTTCTAACAGTTTGTTTTACTAGCTCTAGTCTATTCCCCCTGTACCCCAGTGTTCATGTTAGCTCCCTCTGTGCCACACATTTCCTAACGGTTGTCCTACCTCAGGTGGAGCAACACAAGATCCAGTCTCTGGAGCAGTCAAAGGAGTCACTGGAGCTGCAGGTGTCTGTGCTCACTGACCAGGTGGAGGCACAGGCTGATAAGATAGCGGAGATGGAGCAGCTTCTGATGGAGAGGAGCAGTCGACTGGAGGAGGTGGAGAACAGACTACAGAAGGTGAGACTTATTTCGAGGGGAGAAAGTTAATCAACTCTAGAATTACCAAACTGTCAATTTGACTGGTTTTACTCTTCAAACATATAGATTATTATTGGTGGATATTTGAATTTTTTATTTTTATTCCGAATAAATTCAGAGTCATCCGACGGTTCCACATTTTCCGATCATAATGAAAAAGTAAATAATAACTAAAGTAAAAGCTATATAGCTTCTTTCCTCTCTTCGAAAATGTGGAACCGTCCAATAACTCATAACCTGCCCAATCTTCAAAACAGACTCTTGTTTTACTCATGCCAATCATTCTCAGTAGGGTAAGTTCCGAATTACCGGTTAGTTCCACATCTTCGGTCATATAAGAAAAAAACATATTTTAATAATTATTAAATTTTTATTTTAGTTGGTATCCATGATACTTGCAGGTATCATGGATACCAACTAAAATAAAAATTAAATAATTATTAAAATATCGTTTTTTAGCATTTTTCTTATATGACCGAAGATTTGGAACTACTGACCGGTAATTCGGAACTTACCCTAGATAACTTTTCCCTCCTTTCCCAGGAAATAGTTTGTGTCAGCAGTCTGGAGACTCAGAGGCTACAACTTCTGAACGAAATAAGCAACCTGCAGCTGCAGCAAGTCACGACACAGCATGCAGCTAGACTGCAGGTACCTGATAGTAATTAAATAGTGCTTCTGAATTAAGTATTTCAAGAAACTGTAGCTTTTCTGCATTCATGAGCATTGGTAGGTGAATCCATTTTCCTTTCTGACAGCTTCTTCCAGTCCCTTGTATTTAATTTCCTTTTGACGTCATTGATGTGGCCTTTGGTTCAGAAGCAGACGTCTTAAATAAATTGAAAACTAAAAATAATTTTTATTGTGTCCAAAAATAAATATTGGTTCTATTTCTCTTATTTTCATAATTTGCTATTGTCCCTTAATTATTTCCCCCTCATTTCTCCCCCAGGCCGATGGTAGATCCCCCAATGCAAACTCCACCCCCCAGAGACTCGCTTCTAAGCAGGTTCGTTACCTATTCACTGTCTCAACTAACTACAATGAGTTACAACTCTAGTAACAATCTTCTCTATCTTTAAACATTTTTATCCTCAGGCAACTTCACTTCAGGCAGATTACACCTGCTCTCCCTCCCCCTCCACTTTATCTGCCTTGTCTACCATACCCACAAATGGAGTGGAGGCACCTAACCACCTGCCCAAGGTAACTAGGTCCTACCTTATGGAACCCTTAGCCTTTGTTATACCACTTACTTATTCTATTACCGATAGCAATACCACCTAGGTACTTCATCACCTAGCTATAGCAATATCACCTAGGTACTTCATCACCTAGCTATAGCAATACCACCTAGGTACTTCATCACCTAGCTATAGCAATATCACCTAGGTACTTCATCACCTAGCTATAGCAATATCACCTAGGTACTTCATCACCTAGCTATAGCAATATCACCTAGGTACTTCATCACCTAGCTATAGCAATATCACCTAGGTACTCTTATCGCTCAGTAGCAATACCTATCTGTCTTCCGTCTAAAATTTTGAAAATATTATAAACAGCGCATAAGGTTTTTGAGACTCTGTCTCTACTGCATAAATTTCTATCAATACAGTTTTCCAAGAATAATGTTCTTACTGATCATTTTTTTTAACGATAACTCTTCTCTGATTGGTCGACTAAGAGGAGGAGCAACATGGGCGGAGCACTAAACCGTTAGTGCTCCGCTATCCATTAGCTCCACCTCCTTGCTCTCATCAAGATGGCTGCATTGTAGTTTTTGTATCTGCTAGTTTATTGTACTGCACAGATCATAATTGTTTAATCACCTGACAAGGGGGTTTCGAGAACGGCAAGGCCCCCCGATACACTATTGGTCAATCTCCATAGCCAATCAATGACCCAGTAACCTTATAAACAATATCCTAAAAAACTCATCCGTAAGGAACAATATTCTTAGTGGTAGTAACCTTTTATTTTCTAACCTTGGAGGTGACACCCATACCTATTCCTGTCTCTCTTCCCCCAGACTCCCCCTCCCCACCGCATGCAGCAGCTGCAGATGATGCAGAGCGACTCCTCCTGGCGTGGTAATAGCTCTCTCCCTTTGTTAGGTCACAGCAGAGGCCTTAGGGCAGCCGTTAGTGGCTCCACCTCTGCCATCTCTGGGGTAGCTATTAGGTCTCACGGCAAGAGATGCTCCTCTGCTCCTAATTTAGGTGGTGAAATGTGGTGTATTTTCCTCTTGCTCTGGCTAACACTCTCCCATGCCTTCTGCACCTTCTTTCTTACCATTCCTTCTGCACCTTCTTTCTTACCATTCCTTCTGCACCTTCTTTCTTACCATTCCTTCTGCACCTTCTTTCTTACCATTCCTTCTGCACCTTCTTTCTTACCATTTCTTCTGCACCTTCTTTCTTACCATTCCTTCTGCACCTTCTTTCTTACCATTCCTTCTGCACCTTCTTTCTTACCATTCCTTCTGCACCTTCTTTCTTACCATTCCTTCTGCACCTTCTTTCTTACCATTCCTTCTGCACCTTCTTTCTTACCATTCCTTCTGCACCTTCTTTCTTACCATTCCTTCTGCACCTTCTTTCTTACCATTCCTTCTGCACCTTCTTTCTTACCATTCCTTCTGCATCTTCTTTCTTACCATTCCTTCTGCACCTTCTTTCTTACCATTCCTTCTGCATCTTCTTTCTTACCATTCCTTCTGCACCTTCTTTCTTACCATTCCTTCTGCACCTTCTTTTCGTTCTTGTGGGGCTGTGACAAACAATTAACTCTGCTTCTGCACCTTTTTTTGCATCTATTAATCAATGGCAATGCTGCAATAACTTAACAAAACTTATCTTTTTATAATGGCTACAATATTTGCTCTAAATTATGCTATTAATACGGTGTGCAGACGTTTCGTAGATAGGACGTTACATCGACAAGACGTTTAGTCTATTTTGAAATTCTCAATGTAAATGGCCGTTATGTAGTGTTTTTTCGCTAGTTTGTTGTGCTGCACACTTCCATGATCATTTAATGTCTTGGCATGGGGGTTCGGAAGGCAGCATGACCCCTCAGCACATAATACAGTGTGTTAGTACCCCCTAACGAAAATTCATTGACGTAATGTCCTGTCGACAAAAAGTTTTTTCCGACGAAACGTCTGACCACTGTTAATACCTACTATTAGCTATTTATATTTGCAATTCATTTGATATACATTCTTATATATCAATTGACACTATAGCTACATAGAAAATATTGCAAGAAATAACCTAAAGTGAACTTACCTTCTATTCGATTTTACAGCTGAGACGGAAAAAGAAGATGGCGACTCTGCAGATTTCTCCCCTTCTCTTGCTTTTGAAAATAGGTCAGTTGATGAGATAGAAAAGAAAAAGTAGTCAGCGTCGTTCCACCTCAGCTAATTTGCGAAATATTGCTATGTTATTCGTACGGGGATAAAAATGAGGTTCAATTCCATCTGTATAGCTGGCGATTTACTTAATCTTGGAGAATTATAATTCATTATTTGTAAACCTAATATCTAACCACTTTCATGCTGTAAAGTTTATTGAAATTAATTTTTCAATAATAAAGTTATGAGTTATTTAAGACTTTTTTACGTCAATGGCTCAGTGCCTGTCGTTTCGAGAGGTTGTGTGGTGCGTTTGCTCGTCTCTTTTGAGCAAATCATTATGCAACCTCTCCAATCGACCACAGAAAAGTCTTAAAGACCTCATAATTTTCTTATTATTGTACTTCCCTATTGTATTTCTGTTAGTCTGTAATGTTTTTAACTGTTTTCTGCAGATACAGACAAGAGGAGCCTAATCCGAGGGCCTCCCCCGTCAAGAACACCAACATCAAGACTCTCTCCTCTGGCAATCTGGACCACATTCACAGTCTGCAGCAGTACAACTCTGATGTAGCGAGTGAGAATGTCTCTCCTATATCCACCAACAAACCTACCACCATCAAAAAGATATTCACCAGGTAATATAACTCTTACTGTTCTATAACTCTTACTGTTTGATAACTCTTACTGTTTAATAACTCTTACTGTTTGATAACTCTTACTGTTTGATAACTCTTAACTATGATGTCAAACTGACACGAATGCTACAATCATTCAATCAAATCAAAATATTGTCTGATTATTTGTTGATATTTGTAATTATTTAGAACAATGCTAGCTACTAAATATTTTTTTGAGTAAATAAACACAGTCAATCTAGGTTTTTAATGTGCTTAAAATGACCAAAGATGACTGCCCTCTTTCCCATTACTTTCTTTCTAACCCCCCTACCCTCCCCTCAGATTACGAAGGTCCAGTTCAGGTCAGAGGCGTGCCAAGGAGGGGTCATCTCCCCCCGAGGGAGAGTCTTTCAAAAGAGGGGGTCTGCGGGCCACAGTGACCCCCCGTCTGGGCGTGGCTGTGAATTCCCTCCACGCCAACACTTCTTACAGGGAGTAAGTGTTAATGTTAGAACAGTTGTAGCTATCACTTGCATGTACTACGTTTGCAGTCTTGATGTAGTATTAACTTAAATTTAAAAAACTATACATCCAATTATAATTTACAAATAGCTACATGCTTCTGGAATTTATTTCAAGTCTGCATAGTGATTTCAATTAAAAAAAATCAGCAGCTACCTATTCTGACAGTGTTGTAATTATTATTAATTTAATCATTTAATCATCTTCCTAAATATTAAATAACAACTTCAATTCACTGCCATTTACTCCCTGCATTCACTTGATAAACACAAAGTAGAGTGTTAAACATTGCACCCAACCCATTGCAGGCCTAACTGCCCCTTCCTGACGTGGTCCACGGCAGAGTGCTGCCAGTGGCTGGAGTTCCTCGGTCTGAGGCAGTACAGCACTGCTCTCAAATGCTGGCACAGTGACGGCAACCACCTCAGCAGAGCCGAAGGTACGGACACCTACTCATAGAGACACAGTACTCGGATAGTGGGTGTTAGCATATGAACCAATCCGACCTTTAGAAATTACTGACTGACCAGCACCCACTTTCCGAGTACTGTGCATCTAATTGTCCGAGTATTATGATGGTTTAGAGATTCTTTCAACCTTGCACGTCTTTTTTTTTAACTACTTAGTGTCTACAGCTGCCTCTGTCTGTCAGTCACACTTTATTAAGAAACTCATAGTAAAAAAAAAGTATTGTATTATTCAACTAACAGATTTTTCTAGTGCTTTTGTGGCAGTATCACTAAATATTGATGATAAAAATCATAGTTTTGAATAGCTACGTACTGGCATTTAAATATGATCCTAAAGCCATTTTATTAATTCTCAATGACTGAACAACAGGTAGCTAATAGTGGTTAAAAATAATATGCTATTGTAGTAATGATGATGCTATTGTAGTAGTGATGATGCTATTGTAGTAATGATGATGCTATTGTAGTAGTGATGATGCTATTGTAGTAATGATGATGCTATTGTAGTAATGATGATGCTATTGTAGTAATGATGATGCTATTGTAGTAGTGATGATGCTATTGTAGTAATGATGATGCTATTGTAGTAGTGATGATGCTATTGTAGTAGTGATGATGCTATTGTAGTAATGATGATGCTATTGTAGTAGTGATGATGCTATTGTAGTAGTGGTGATGCTATTGTAGTAATGATGATGCTATTGTAGTAGTGATGATGCTATTGTAGTAATGATGATGCTATTGTAGTAGTGATGATGCTATTGTAGTAATGGTGATGCTATTGTAGTAATGATGATGCTATTGTAGTAATGATGATGCTATTGTAGTAATGATGATGCTATTGTAGTAGTGATGATGCTATTGTAGTAATGATGATGCTATTGTAGTAGTGATGATGCTATTGTAGTAATGATGATGCTATTGTAGTAATGATGATGCTATTGTAGTAGTGATGATGCTATTGTAGTAATGATGATGCTATTGTAGTAGTGATGATGCTATTGTAGTAGTGATGATGCTATTGTAGTAATGATGATGCTATTGTAGTAATGATGATGCTATTGTAGTAGTGATGATGCTATTGTAGTAATGGTGATGCTATTGTAGTAATGATGATGCTATTGTAGTAATGATGATGCTATTGTAGTAATGATGATGCTATTGTAGTAGTGATGATGCTATTGTAGTAATGGTGATGCTATTGTAGTAATGATGATGCTATTGTAGTAATGATGATGCTATTGTAGTAATGATGATGCTATTGTAGTAGTGATGATGCTATTGTAGTAATGATGATGCTATTGTAGTAATGATGATGCTATTGTAGTAATGATGATGCTATTGTAGTAATGATGATGCTATTGTAGTAGTGATGATGGAGAAGCACATTGTAGTGTTAATAACAAGATAATATAGTAATAATATATAGTAATTAGTTATAATAGACTCACTCTTTTTCAGGCAGTGACTTGGAGAAGTACATTGGAGTGAGGCATCCTCTACACAGAAAGAAACTGCAGTTAGCCATAGCTAATAAAATGGGGGTGGAGAGTGGCCTTGCCAGTAATTCACCAGGTGAGTGGAGAGTGACTCACCATTAGGTCACTCACTCACCTTTTCTTTATTCTTTTATTATCTTCACAGATTGCAGAAGGTGATGCTTTAGGTGGCATTTGTTTGTTCTCTTGTTATTTTCATAGCTAACTATAAAATTATTCAACCAAATTGCCTGAAAATTGGTTAGGCAATTTGTCAATATAAAGCAACTAGTTTATTAGATTCTGCGAAGGTATGCGCTCTACGAGTGCCCGTCATCTAATTCTCCTCCGGTCCCCAGGTAATTTGATAGAGGGTCTCGCCCCCTCCTGTGCCTGGGTGTCCCAGTGGCTAGATGACATTGGTCTGCCCCAGTACAAGGAGGTGTTCCACGAGGCCAGGGTGGACCCCAGGGTGCTCAATGTCCTTACCTGGGATGACCTGTCCTTCCTCCGTGTCACCAGTCTCCTGCACTCTCTCTCCATCAAGAGGGGCATACAGGTGGGGACTGTAGCTACTAGGGTGAGGAGTTATTCACCACCTACATATTGTCGAGCATATAAGAAAACAATTACGTAGGTAATGAAACACAACTAAAAAATAAAATAATTATTAAACAACTTAGCGAGCTACCTTCAGGTATCGTGGATACCAATTCCAAGATCCATACAAGTATCATAGGAGCTATCAATTAAAATGACGAGTAAAAAGGTTAACAAAATTTCTTACATGCTCGATAATGTGGAACTGGTCGATAACTCTAAACTTACCCTACTTATAATACACTATGTATATAGTTTGTTTATTTACTGCATATTAAATGATAATTCCTGCTTTAGGTTCTTCGAGAGAATAACTTTGACTCGAGTCTCCTCATCAGAAGATCTGAAAAAGATGAACAGCGTACACCAGACAGTGACAACAACATGGACAACAACAACACGGTTAGTCGTCATTGAGTTAATATTTGTTATAAAGTATAGTATAACCCTGAGTTATGAAGTTTTGAGTTATGAAGCACTTGAGTAATGAAGGACCTGAGTTATGAAGTTTTGAGTTATGAAGCACTTGAATAGTGCAGGACCTGAATTTTGAAATGTACTCGAGTTATGAAGAATTTTCTATATTTATATTATAGAAAATGATATGCGTTATAGTTATCCCTCAACGATCATAGTTTTCTATAATTGTTTTCTATGATTCACAGAAAACTATATAGTGCACCCAATACATGGAGTGGCTTTTAGTTATGAAGGAACTAACTATACTTCATAACTCATTAGTTTCACTGTAGTTAGGTATTTCTCTCATCTTTGTTGTTTCTTTTGTACAGAGTGTGAATGGTAACAGCGACTCTACCTCCTCCGTAAAACTTTGGACTAACCACCGTGTGATGGAGTGGCTCAGAACAGCTGACCTGAGCGAGTACGCACCTAACCTTAGGGGCTCAGGTACGCACTAGTGGGAGTGAAACCTCATTGTTATTTATTCACCACTACTTTAGTTGGTTCCAGTCCCTTGTATTTAATATCCTTTTGATGTCAGCGATATGGCCTTTGGTTCCGTAGCAGACGTTAAACCACCTAATAAATTGATCGGTCTCGGAAATTTCGTAGTCTGAGGAATAAATAAAACTGTTCAGTTAGATGTATCAGGGGGGCGTGCCGCCCCCGAACCTCCCTGTCAGGTTATTAAACAATCATGAAGTGTGTAGTACAACAAACTTACGGATATAACAAACTACATACCGCCCAATTATGTTATGTGGCTATTTATAATTCAGAGACCAAAATTTCCGGCCACTATGTTGGCACACACTTTTTTTGACGCAAGTTAAATGAATTAAAATCCTGACATGTGGACGCAAGGAAAGACGCTACTTCAAAAAGACACCTTAGTTACCAGTTCGTCTCTTACGTTTGTTTCAGGTGTTCACGGTGCCCTGTTGGTGTACGAGGTTCGTTTCAATGCCAATGTACTGGCTGCCTTACTATCCATGCCCAGCAGTAAGACCCTCCTGAGAAGGCACCTCAACACCCACTTCAAGGAGCTGGTTGGTAGGGGGGTGGTGGCGGAGAAGAGGAGGGTTGAAGACGCCCCTGGCTACTTACCCCTCTCCACTGCAGCTAAAGTCAAGGTTGGTAATTAGTTAATAGAGATTACATGAATCAATGATAATGTTAATATCTAGGTAGTTGCCGAGAAGTCTAAATTTGAAAATACTGTAGGGGACTGTTTAACTAGGAAAGTTGATGATTTATGAAAATTTTCAATTTATCTCTCATAACCTTTAGTAAGGATAAGGATTCATTTAAAAAAAGAAGTTAGCTACATCAATTCCTCAAGCCCCAATATTATAATACCGAGTAGGGTAAATTACGAATTATCAGTCAGTTTCATATTTTCGGTCATATAAGAAAAACAATATTATAATTGTTATTTAAATTTAATATTAGTTGGTATCCATGATACCGGCCGATATCATGGATACCAACTAAAATTAAATTTAAATAACAATTATAATATCGTTTTTTCTTATAGCTATGACCGAAAATATGAATCCGACCGATAATTCGTAATTACCCTACATACAGTATCCGAGTACTATGTCATTCTGTTGTTTTCTAGTTAGCCTCTTTTATATTTTTTTCTTTCTCAGCCGAGCAAAAAGTCTCAATTTTCTCTGAAGCGCCGTGGCAGCAGCAAGAGCAAAGGAGGCAAGGAGAGTAACGGCATAGACACTGAGGACATGGTGTGTCCTACGGTGGAGAACAGCAGCGCTAAAGGCATTGCTACTAATGCGCTTGAGGTGAGTCACTAGTACGGCAGTAGAGAGGCAAAGCTACGGCAGTAGAGAGGCAAAGCTATGGCAGTAGAGAGGCAAAGCTATGGCAGTAGAGAGGCAAAGTTACGGCAGTAGAGAGGCAAAGTTACGGCAGTAGAGAGGCACAGTTACGGCAGTAGAGAGGCACAGTTACGGCAGTAGAGAGGCACAGTTACGGCAGTAGAGAGGCACAGTTACGGCAGTAGAGAGGCACAGTTACGGCAGTAGAGAGGCACAGTTACGGCAGTAGAGAGGCAAAGTTACGGCAGTAGAGAGGCAAAGTTACGGCAGTAGAGAGGCAAAGTTACGGCAGTAGAGAGGCACAGTTACGGCAGTAGAGAGGCACAGTTACGGCAGTAGAGAGGCAAAGTTACGGCAGTAGAGAGGCAAAGTTACGGCAGTAGAGAGGCACAGTTACGGCAGTAGAGAGGCAAAGTTACGGCAGTAGAGAGGCAAAGTTACGGCAGTAGAGAGGCACAGTTACGGCAGTAGAGAGGCACAGTTACGGCAGTAGAGAGGCACAGTTACGGCAGTAGAGAGGCACAGTTACGGCAGTAGAGAGGCACAGTTACGGCAGTAGAGAGGCACAGTTACGGCAGTAGAGAGGCACAGTTACGGCAGGGCAGTAGAGAGTAGACCAGTCCAGTATCATTTCACCATGTTTCCTCTGTTAAAATATCTAATTACAATATACTTTATGAACTTTATTCATTTATAATTATACATAAATTTTTTATAATTATACATCAATTTTCCATGAAAATTTAGGTATCAAATTACAACTTATTCTTCTTCTAAAGCTCGGATAAAAGACGATAACTTTTGTATCTTTAGATATTGCTAATCTGGCAACTCTCTTTCTGTTTCAGATGTCGCCAGAGACGAGATTTTGCTGACCTGAAAATCAGCTGCCAAATGTACGGGATTAATAACTTCATTGAATCTTTTAATTTTTATCTAAATTATATTTTAATGTCACTTTTGTCAAGATTTTTTAATTTTATTTAAGTGACGTAGATGAATTCTATGATTTTTAGACAGGTAGGGTTAGTTTCGAGTTATCGTACAGTTTCACATTTTCGATCATAATCATATATAATGATTATATTCTTTATATGGTTGAAAATACGTGAGAGTCCGATAACTGGGTACATACCCTAACCATTAACACAATATATCATTTTGTAAGGGTATTCAGGAATAGGATTTATTATTGTATAGACTCTTCATTTTCCTCTTCATATCCCAAGTCAAAGGAGATTTTATTTAGAAAGGATATTTTCAGTCTATTTAGAAAAGTATTTGCCCCTTGAAATTAGAAAGTTATAGGCCGTAGGGTAAGTTCCGAGTTATCGAACGGTTCCAACTTTTTCGACCGTAATTTTGTTTTAATTGGTATCCAAATTATATTTTCTTATATGGTCGAAAATAGGGAACTGTCCGATAACTCGGAACTTACCCTAAAATATTAGAACAATGTTTGAATTTAGGCCACTAGACGGTGAGTGACACTAATGATTTATTTTTCTGAAAGTGTTAGAAAAATAATAGCTTTATTGACAATAATTATAGTTAAGTAGGGTAAGTTCCGAATTATCGGTCAGTACTACATCTTCGGTCATATAAGAAAAAACAATATAAAAATTGTTATTATTACACAGTGCTATCTAATACTTCTGCAAACCCGGGTTCGCAGAAGTATTAGATAGCACTGTGTAATAATAACAATTTTTATATTGTTTTTTTCTTATATTACCGAAGATGTAGTACTGACCGATAATTCGTAACTTACCCTTTTTTATATTTTCTCGAGGGGATGGTGCAATTTCATATCCAATGTACAATGCTTTCTATTGCCAAATCTGCTCTTCATTTTCCTCTTTCCGTGGGAGATGCAACGATAGAGGTCACGGAGTAGCTTTTCTGCTTCCATGAGCACTTTCAAAGACGAACCATCCACTGTAGACCAATAGTATAGGTATTTTTTCTACCAAGTCCCTTGTATCTAATATTTCCATGCCTCCATATTTAATAGAAAGGTAAGTTACAAATTATCGGTCAGTTTCACATCTTCGGTCATATAATAGAAAAAATATAATTATCATTATATTGTTTTCACTTGTATGACCTAAGATCTCGTAGTGGATAGGGACAACTGTTAAACCCCCAAAAATAATAATAATGATCGAAGATGTGAAACTGTTCGATAATTTGTAACTTACCATTTACCAAGCAGAAAGTAGGTGCCTTACTGCTAAAAAAATGCCATCTTATTATTTAAAGAATTTAGGTAGCTAATTGTACTATTGAAGTTCATTTAAAATATTAACACGTAGCTTTTTATGTTTAAGATTTTTTTTCTATTTATTCGAAAATGTGGAACCGTCCGATAATTTGGAATTAACCCTAATTTAAATTTCCTCTATTCTCTTCCATTTTTTTCTTCTTTTTTCCACCAAAGATTTAACCGCCAATTGTGAAGACATTTCATCAATCTATTCGTCTTGTAAAATATTATTACGTGAATTAAGAAGTTAGTAATACTTTAATATGGTAAATAGGGCAGCTAGATATTAACACGACTAATAAATTATATTCTTTACATTGTATTTGTCAACCCCTGTTTAAAAGGTATTAAAAAAACTCCTCCAGTATGTACTTATATTCTGGACTCGTAAAGGCACAGCAAATAGTATAAAATTACAATATTTAAAAAGCTAGAATCACATAAATGTTATCCACATATTAAAAGCTTTAAATGAAATAAGACACTTTATTTCACATTAAAATTTTAAGAATAATGTCAAAATGTTATGTATACATAAAGCCTCATTTTTAATTTAAATAATTACCTAGTTAGGCCAATGAATAGGCACTGCATTACCTAGGTACAGCAATAAATAGACACTGCATTACCTAGGTACAGCAATAAATAGGCACTGCATTACCTAGGTACAGCAATAAATAGGCACTGCATTACCTAGGTACAGCAATAAATAGGCACTGCATTACCTAGGTACAGCAATAAATAGGCACTGCATTACCTAGGTACAGCAATAAATAGGCACTGCATTACCTAGGTACAGCAATAAATAGGCACTGCATTACCTAGGTACAGCAATAAATAGGCACTGCATTACCTAGGTACAGCAATAAATAGGCACTGCATTACCTAGGTACAGCAATAAATAGGCACTGCATTACCTAGGTACAGCAATAAATAGGCACTGCATTACCTAGGTATCAAGCTGAATCTTACCACAAAATTTAAGAAGCTTAAGAAAATGGAATGGATTTGCAAATTCACTTAGTTACTGGAAATATGCTTTTCTGCATACATAAATAAATTTGTCGAGGACTAATTTAATTTAATCTTAAAATCAGTAAGGTAGCCTCAAGCGTTAATTTGGTTTAATAAGGAAAATGTTTTATTTAATAGGAAGAGAACACAGAAATGAAGCCTAAACTTAAATGATGCAAAAACCTTTAAATATTGTAAAAAAATAGATTATTGTTTTACATATGAACTATCTTTTAAATCGGTTTCTAAATAATTATTCTTTAATTGCAATAAACATTGAAGAAACACTTAGGGCTAATTATTGTTCACTTAAAGGCACTTTATAATATATTTTTATCTTCGTCTCCCTAAAGTTCTATCCTTTGTATTTACAGAAGCCACACTAAAAATTGTAGCTTTACCCAGAAAGTCAAATGTTTACAATAAATAGAGATGGTTACTGACTTCATTACGTCACTGTAGGTGATATTAAATACCTTGCTTGATGTAACTTTTAATAAAATTAAGAACTTGTCTCTGACAAATAAGTCGATTAAATCCTAGCATAAAATGGAGTCGGTCATACAAAGCAATTTATCATTTAATTTAATAGTAAATCTAGATGGAATACAAGGGATTTTGCAGAAGCAGTTAAACAGGAAGATTGGCTTCATAAACAAAGTCACCTAGCTACAGTATGTGTCAATGCTCATGGAAGCAGAAAAGCTACTCCGTGATTACAGTCACTTCCAGGGACACAAGAACCGTTGACTGTACTCACGGATGTAAGAGGAAAATGAAGAGGTGATAGGAAATGAAGTCCACCTAACACAAAATCTAAGACTTTGTAGTTGAAGAGCATAACCCTAGCGCTATCCTCTGAAACTACAAGTAGCGTTAAAAATATTAAACAGCCAAAAAGTACACAATCCAAATTGCAACATAATTTGGGGACACCAAACAATTTAAATCAAATTGTAAGATCACTAATAAAATCTATCCACTAATGACATTTGAAAACTTTACAAATACAATTAGCTATTTACAAATCGAAATAGAATTTATATATAATCAAGGTAGCTATTATAGTACTAAATATAATCAAACACATTACGGTTAATAACTATAAAAATATATATTGAACAGATTCAGCATATTCTCGTCAATTGCCTTTAGAATATTTATTCAGGTTTATAATACATTCAAAACGAAAATAATCAATAAATGAGTAATTACCTCTCAAAGATGCTAGACATCTAACGTTACACGGTACGGAATAAATGGGGAAATTAGTGACTCGATAATGTACTAACAAGATGGCCGCCAGGAAACAAAATGGCCGTCAGTGGCGATCATTTTCTAGGTAGCGCTGAATTTGGCGGGAGAGTGGAAGACTTTTGTTGGAGGTACGAAGGTTTATAACTTAGACGAGTAGATTCTCTGGAACAAAAGAATGAACGGTTAGCTTTGCATAGCTTATGGTTCCTTAATTCTCCATAAGAATTGCTGTTAGCTGTATGTATAGATAAATGGAAGCTGGTGGCGAATACGAATACGTTGATTGTGAAGCGAACATAAAAATTTGATGCTTCAATCATCCCTATCGAATAAAGTTGTAAGGGGAAATTGTTTGGTAAATTGAAGGAAGCATGCAGAAATTAGATACAAAAAGGACTAATTTTTCTATCCATGAGAAGTTAGAAAACTGACAGAATCAAGTAACTGTTTTCACTAGAAAAATTGTAGAACATGAAGCAACAGTCTTACCGTTCTAAGTTATTATCTAATTTAGGTAAAATTGGTAGCTAGAAACGAAAATGTTAATGTAGATAACTAACAAACTAACTGAAAAAATGAAACTTAATCAATAACAGCCAAATATTATCAATATATCCAGTTTCGAATGATTATGATTATTACCGTTGTATCTGGTCTCTGAAAAGTAAATGCTGTACGATTTTATGGAACAGATCATAGCTATATAAGTTCTATGCTTGAACATAAAGACATGGATGTTAAGATATATTGTTAGCTGATAATCATTATGCAAGCAGTTCATTAAGTGGCTGACAGAAGAAGCAAGAGTTAAAGAGTGATAGTTTACCAGTCTCTTCAAGAGTGAGATGAATTGGTAGATTTCCTGAATTTTCCACTCCTTCGAACAAATGAGCTGTGAAGTGAAAATGTTCACGCATCAATTCTAGAAAGTTCCTTTTCCTTAACATTGAAATGGAAGGAACTGCACAATTTTCACATTTTGTGGTTCATGCAGGAAAGAACGTACCTACAGATTTTGTTAAATCACTCTATGCTGCTTAGTGCTTATAATATATATTGTTTAAAATAAACAATATAGCTATATAAAGATTTGTTTGGAGTTAATGTACAAGTACCATTGAGCTACAGAGACAACGAAGAGGTTTCAAAAGTTTACCAAGGCACACACAATCTAATTTACAATTCTGCCTCAGTGCTCTTCTACTGGATATAACTAACAAAGAGTGCTGGACCCACAACACTACCCTGGGGTGACTCACCTCGGAGATATTCTGGCTCCATCTCCACCACTATTGTTAGCTTTGTACCCTGACTTCTGGATTATCTTGGATAAACGCAACACCCACATCTGTAAAGAAATCAGTAGCTACATTAATAATTTTGGTTTATAATATTATTTTGATTGAAAGTGATTGATTGATTATTTTATAGACTACTTAAGATGTCATATGAAAAGATTAAGATGAATGAATAGGGAAAACGAGTGAATTATTTAATTGATATGGTAAATTATACGAGTTTACCTTTTGCTGTTCTGATGTGTTAGCAAGCATGAGCATTTCTTTGGCTGTGTGTGTATCGTAGCTGACTTTACACACTGGAATATCCTCCACCTTCTCTATGTGTTCCCTGTGCATCTTGAGGCGACATCGCTTACACTCCAGAGCAGGGGGAGGTTTGAACATTGCCCACACGTTACGCTGACACAACTCGCACACTGTCGGCATGTGGAAGCTAATGGCACAGAATTCATGACCTTTGCACGATGACAAACTACTCAGTGAAAAGGAAGAGCCTGCAGTGGTGCTTACTGACGCTACGCTAACATCCAGAGGAGTTCCGTCAGCGCCAGGCTTGCGACTCTCGCCCTCACCGGCGTAAAGAAGCTGGAATATTCTAGGAATGTCCTTAGCATCAGCCCTAATGACGTCTCCTTGAGTCACAGACCTCACGTGGAACAGTTTACTAAGGTCTAGAATGAGAGCAGGGTCAGAATGCAGTTTGTCACTCTCGGTGTTGTAAAATATTATTTTCTTAGAAGACACCACGACATACTGCTTCTTCCAGCCGTGTTTGCGAATGTTTTGTTTGGGCAAGGACAGCCATCCCTCCAGTCTGGAGAGCTCTGGATTATATTCAGGGTTCTCATCAACACTGGCTACACTAGCAGTGTCGGAGAGGTTAGCCAGTCTGCTCTGCAACTGCTCTATCTCACTATCCTTAGCATCCACCTCCATCTGGAGCCTCAGCTTCGCCTGACTCTCTTCGTAAAGGAGTCCTGCCTGCTCCTGCAGCTCCCTCTGGTGCTTCACCATAGCCTCACTAAACTTCTCCCTCTCCTTCTGCAGCTCTATGTTCAATCTCCTGCACTCCTTTTCCTTCTTGCGGAGGTCAGTAGAGGCTGGCTTCACCTTCTTTTGATTGGCGGGGTGGTTTTCCTTCCTTGCCATAATTTCCGCCAGTTTATGTATAGCCTGTATCTTCAGAACTCTCTCCTGTTCCAGCTGTTTATTCAGCCTCTCATTGTCCGAGTTGAAGCGGTCCTCTTGACTGGACAAAGTCATGACAGTGTCCTGTAGTTTGGAGTTGAGGTCTTCCATGTCCTTCTTACACGCATCTAACTCTTGTTTGCTCTGTTGCTCTTGCATCTCACTTTGACTTATGCTGCTGTTCATTCTACCCACTTCTATTGTGTGTTTCGAAACTGAAATGGAGAGGTAAGAAATGGATATAATAATACTCTCAACATTTTAAAAATAGCCAACTAAACGATTCATGATCGAACCATGTCATAAACAAGTTCAAACACAGCCTTGTTCCAAACATGTTTGAACTTGTTTTAACAAGTTTAAACATCTGTAAATGAAAACCAAATTAGCTAAGATATTTCGTGCCTACTTCACTCACCTATCTCCTGCAGTTGCAGTTCCTTCACAGTCTTCTCTCTCTCCAGTGCACTCACAGTTTCCTCTGCCTCTTGGCGTGTGTTGGCTTCTCTCTCAACTTTGGAGTTCAATTCGTTGATCTGAACGAGAGAAAGTGGACCAATGTTTTAAGAAAATTAATAAGAAATTTAAACCAAAACAATTTTTAACCGATTGAATTTTTTTAAATCAGAGCCACGATGTGAATAATTAGAAAAGTTTATGGTTAATTGATTTCAATAACGTCATAACTCGAGCGATATTTGTGCTAGGAACATCTGTTTTTGAGATTACGCATCGAAACCTTTATGTTGTAACGGAGTAGCTATAATGAGAACTAGCTAAATTTTAAATAAAGGACTAACATATTAATTATAGTGATACATTTTATGGTTTCAAATTTTTAATATATTTACAATGCCTCCGTCACAATGTTATTTTGTTTACCGACTACTATGGCCAAGTTGCTTTACCTGTTCGACATAGGCTGCATGCTGCCTCTCTAGCTCTTCAACGGCCTTACTCTTCTCCTCCATGTCCTCTTTGAGTTGCTTCACCTGGTTCTTGTAGAGGGTGGAGAAGCACTGCTCCGTCTCCAGTGACTCCTGGAGTTCACTCATCTGCACAGCATCCACACTGATGCCTGTACGCAGCCTATGCAGTTCGTCCTGCAGCTCCGCCATGGAGTTCTTCATCGCCTCCACCTCTGAGCGAGCTGAAGACTCTCTACTCCGGGCAAGGGAGAGCTCTGAGTTGGTGGTCTGGAGCTCCAAGAGCATTTTGCTCCGCTGCTCCCCCTCCAGCTCCATTTGCTTCTGGAGGCCATGCACCTTCTCCACCTCCTGTCGCTTGTCTGCCTCCACTTTTGCTAGCTGTGTCTGCAGTTGCCTGTAGTCCACACTGAGCATGGAGAGCTGTCTCTCTTTCTCCTGACTAGAGGAGTCTGCAGCCAGGCGTTTGTTCTTCTCGGAGTTGAGGCGCTCTTGGAGAGCTATGAACATTTTAAAATAGTTAACCATAGCTATATTGAAATATCGAGGGAAGAACATTTTCTTGTTTCTTAAAGATGACTTAGTGCCTACTCCTTGTATTTAATTTTATGCATTGTACATTTCAGTATACTACAAATCTACAATTTGATGGAAAAGATTCAAACTCAACGGGAAATCCATATTATTAGAGGTTATTTATACTCTGTGTTGAAGGTTTTTTCAGTTTTCAAGCTTTCGAATAGAAAGATTTCTATTCATCATCAGGAGGAGGGTGGAAAAACTGGACCTGACAATGAATTTTATGACCAATGGTTGTATGTTGGATACCGTCTTTCTATTTCAGCTATCTAACCTATATTTTATTAGAATTAATTAATCTATTAAATATTAAAATAAGAGACGAAAATTAGAGATTTTTTGTTACTACCTATAAAGCTATTTCTGACTACATTAATTCTCTAGAATAATTATTACTTTAATTATTTAACTTTCCATATATCTGTAACAAAATCTAATGTGTTTTATTGTTCTCATGTGCCTTCTTGTATCTATGCATGTCCTCATTGCTATATGCGTGTCCTCTTTATACATATATGTGTCCTCTTGATCCTAAGTGTCTCCTATTGATCCTATGTGTCTCCTATTGATCCTATGTGTCTCCTATTGATCCTATGTGTCTCCTATTGATCCTATGTGTCTCCTATTGATCCTATGTGTCTCCTATTGATCCTATGTGTCTCCTATTAATCCTATGATTTTTCTTCCGTTTCGTAGAACTGGGGTGACTCGAGTAACAGAATCAAATTTCTCTTCCTATTACACCTCTGCCTGAATTTACCAAATGGAATGACCACCCTCCTCCTGATGATGAATAGAAATCTAGGAGGAGGGTGGCTTGAGGGTGAAGCTTCAAAACTGAAAAAACCTTCAACGCAGAGTTTAAATAACCTCTAATATTAAATCTACAATTACACACGATTGTTTGGCTCATTGGTCAGAGTACATCTATCACAATAAGGTAAATTCTCATAGACATTTTACCCAACAAGCTTCTCATTCAATGCCTCTTATTCTATAAATTAGTTAAATTATAATGCTATCCTTCACGTTAGAGTAAAAAGGTCATTCATTCTCACCATTGATGTCCTGAGTGGTGGTGGAGTGGTTACTGTTCACCTCCACCCTGTTTATAGGTTCCTGCTGACTGAGAGCTGTCTCCAGCTTGAGAGAGAGGGAGGAGCATTGCTTCTCATAGTGACTCAGTCTGTCGCTAAGCTGTGCACTCTTGCTATCTAAGGCGCTTTCTCTAGCCAGGGCATCGTCAAGCTGAGGGAAAAAGAGGCAGTGAGATAGATGGTCTAAGACTCTAATGGTATGTACACACTACAAGCGGGGCGCACCCCATTAATGATGTTTGGTATTCGTGTGAAGACACGTTTGTCTGTTCACACTGCGGGAAGAGCAGAATAATAGAGATATAGAAGATATTTTGTGTATTTAAGTTTTCGTGTAGTAACAAGGTTCGTTTTACGTGAAATTCCCTTTGTATCTCAAAATTTGCCCTATAATCGGGGTAGCTATCAATATCTCGATAACGAAGCATTTTGGACACTTTGTTATTCGTGAAAAAGTGTTAATTTTGAGTTTTTATGCAAACTGTCCAATTTTGTCCTGAAGTGAAACACCCTGTATATCTAATGACCAAGTTGTAGTTCATTATAGAGGAGTTCTACTGAAACATCTTATGAATGATAAAGTTCTAGAGTGTAGTTCCCCCATTATAGAGGAGTTCTACTGAAACATCTTATGAATGATAAAGTTCTAGAGTGTAGTTCCCCCATTATAGAGGAGTTCTACCATAGTAAATAAATAGAAGTATACTAAGTACAATATTAGAACATTTTCCATTTGTTAAAAAAAAAAATTGTGCTATTATTCAGTTAAATGTGCATTTTCATGGAAATAAACTCGCATAAAATTGTTTAAATCACGTTTTACACTCTATTCAATTATAATACCTATAATATTTGAGAGTACTCTGTGTGACGTCATTTGTTTACATCGTTTCTGAAGAACGGATCAAGTTCACCATCAATGAATTCGACACTTAGTATACTTCTCTATTTATTCACTACGAGTTCTACTGTCACACCTCCCAGTGAGTGCTAAAGCTCTGTAGTTCCCCTCACCTCTTTCTGTAGAGCTCTGCACCTCAGCTCACTCTTCTCCACCAGATCTCCCTGGTGAATCTTGCCTGCCCTCAACTGGTCCAACTGAGTGGTGACATTGAGCACCTTCCTCTCCAAAGCATCTCTGTGGGGAACATTTAGGTACCAGGTAGATTATAGCAAGAAAAGAGATGCTTAAATCAAATATAGAGACATGATTTATAAACACTAAGCATTTAATGAGATTTGAAATTCCCTTTATAAACCAAATATAAATTTCACCAGTTAGCTCACTCTCACCACAGTCAGCTCACTCTCACCACAGTCAGCTCACTCTCACCACAGTCAGCTCACTCTCACCACAGTCAGCTCACTCTCACCACAGTCAGCTCACTCTCACCACAGTCAGCTCACTCTCACCACAGTCAGCTTACTCTCACCACAGTCAGCTTACTCTCACCACAGTCATCTTACTCACCTGGCCTGAGTTACCACAGTTAGCTTTTCATTCTGTTCGCTGACCACAGCTTCCTGTCTTCTAATGGACACAGTCAATTCAGCATTCGTCTTCCTCAGTTTAACTGAAGCCTCTGACTCTGCTTTCAACTTCGCCTGCGCTTCTTTTACCTGAAAGGGGAAATACAGCACTAAGCATCCTAAGGTGACAGGCGTGACTTACGAGGGTTCCACATCTTTGAGCATTATAGACAATATATAGCTAGCTATATATCATTAAATTATATTACAATGATACCAGATAGCTATGGGTAATTCAACTGGTATCCTTGATACCAGGCATAAGTATTTCAACTGGTATCCTTGATACCAAGCATGGTTATTTTAACTGGTATCCTTGATACAAGTTTAAAATAATCATTCCTTATAGCTGTGATTGAAGACGTGGAACCTTCCGCTAATTCTTCTTTCCCCCTCTCAGCAATGTATTGGTGGTGAAAATTACCTGGTTCTCTATAGAGGATAGTTTGCCAGAAGCTGAAGAAAGGCTCTGTTGGTCTCTGCTCCTCTTGCTTTGCTCCTCCTCCAGTTTCTTCCTAAGGTCCTGGTACATCTTCTGCAGCTTTTTACTCGCATCGGACTCGTTATCAACCTAAGGAGACATGAAAAACATCAGTACAGAGACATTGAAAGTAGCTACAGTTAATGAAAAATATCTAATAGCTACTTTTCACAGTTTTACTAATTTCACATTTCCAAAAAGAAACTTTATATCAATTTTAATGCTTGTAGATAGTTTAAAATTGGTCTGGGTACACGAAGACAAATTTGTAAGATTTTAAAATTATAAAAATGTGAGTAGGTAGCTACTGCAATTAAAAAAATCTTTTTTCTGACTCTCTAGATATTTCTAGTCCCACCTTCCTCTGCGCCTCCTTCAGTTCGTGGTGGAGCATCGCCAGCTTCATCTCCTGCTCCCTCTTGTCTCCAGTGAGCTGGTGCTCCCTTTGCTTCGTCTGCTCCAGGAGCTGTTCCAACTGCTTGCTTCGTGCCTCCATTGAAGTCACCAACGCTCCCTGCTTCTTCAGCTCCGTCTTCAGTGCTTGTAGCTGGTTCTCATTGGCTTGTTGTTGCTGGATGTTGTTGTTCTTTATGTTGCTGCTTGCCAAGCCATTCTGAGGACAAGCACAAAGTTGAACTCAGAAACGTTATTCGTTGGGAGTTTATATTAATTTTAAACAAAAAAATCTTATTTTAGTAATCTAAATTGCCTATTTTTTAATTTCTCATCAAAATAAATTTCTTTATGTTTTCTACAGTTCCTTCCGAATGATCTAAAACTTTCCTTCCGAATGATCTAAAACTTTCCTTCTAAATGATCTACAACTCACCACACTACTTGGCGAATCTAATTTGTCAGCAGAACTTAGTAGCCTGTGGAAAAAAATATACAAAAATAAAAATAAACAAAAGTAGCTATATTAATAATAATCATTATTTCCTAATTTTTATTCTAATTATCATGGATACCAATTAATATAAAAATTACATAACATAATATATAATAAATATATGTCCGAAGATGTGGAACTGACCGATAATTAAGAGCTTACCCTATACATTATTACAAACAAGAAGATTTATAAATAATCACCCTCTATAAAATTATACAATGACTTCTTTTCTGACTCTATGGTTTGACAAGCAATTTTCCAACATGTTGGATCTCTTGAAACTCCACTTTAGAGTTAGACAAAATTCAAATCAAACACGGTAGAAATGTCCATTATATGAATTACACTATTTTAAATGAGCTCTTTATCACTAAGAAAGTAGCGCATGACTACCAAGTCACTCACTGATAGTCTTTGGAATAAGTGAAGCCCACAAAGGGCAGATTGTTCCCCACAAATGCCTTCACGGAAGGAAAGTTCTCTTCTGTACTGTCATCATTCTCCACCTCCTCGAAATTACTAGTGTCATCGTCACCACTCAGCTCTGGGACAACGGGGGGCACACCTAAAGGGAGAAAAGGTTACTAGTCTAGTGGGGAAAATAGGTTCTACAACGGGGGGCACACCTAAAGGGGGAAATGTTACTAACGGGAGTGTGGAGAAACTAAATACAAAAGCCCCTGTTATCAGCAGGAAATTATAAGGGCTTGAATTGGTTGTTACCTTGTACAATTTTTCTCTCAAAAAGATTAATACTCTAGAGTAAGTTCCGAATTATTGGTCGGTACTACATCTTCGGTCATATCAGAAAAACAATGTAAAAATTGTTATCATTACACAGTGCTACTGTGTAATGATAACAATTTTTATATGTTTCTTTCTTATATGGCCAAAAATGTAGTACCGACAGATAATTAGGAACTTACTGTAATTGATTTTAGTTCTTTATTAATTGAAGAACGTGACTAAAATATGATCTGAATATCATTGATTGATACTCATTATTTCTATTGGTATCCAGGATACCTACAGGCATCATGGAGGATACCTACACTTAGTTCAGGTATCCAAGATGATAATACCTACAGGTATCATGGATACATACTAATTAAATAACTAGTTGATTTTTGTTATGTTATAGATTTTTTCTTGTGATCAAGAAATGGTATCATCCAATAACAGGAACTAACCCTTATGTAGTTTTCATAGCAATTTAGATAGCAAAAAACATTCTACTTACACTGTCTGATATTGTCCAGTGTCCACTGGTCATTGAGGAAGAATTTGTGTTTCTTAATCTCATCAACTCCTGTTCTGCCCAACCTCTTCGTTCTGAAAAAAGGAATAACAATCAATAATGATTCTAAGTTATAATCAACTAATGATTCTAAGTTATAATCAACTAATGATTCTAAGATATAATCAACTAATGATTCTAAGATATAATCAACTAATGATTCTAAGTTATAATCAACTAATGATTCTAAGTTATAATCAACTAATGATTCTAAGTTATAATCAACTAATGATTCTAAGATATAATCAACTAATGATTCTAAGTTTTAATCAACTAATGATTCTAAGTTATAATAAACTAATGATTCTAAGATATAATCAACTAATGATTCTGAGTTATAATAAACTAATGATTCTAAGTTATAATAAACTAATGATTCTAAGTTATAATCAACTAATGATTCTAAGATATAATCAACTAATGATTCTGAGTTATAATAAACTAATGATTCTAAGTTATAATAAACTAATGATTCTAAGTTATAATCAACTAATGATTCTAAGATATAATCAACTAATGATTCTAAGATATAATCAACTAATGATTCTAAGTTATAATCAACTAATGATTCTAAGTTATAATCAACTAATGATTCTAAGATATAATCAACTAATGATTCTAAGTTATAATCAACTAATGATTCTAAGTTATAATCAACTAATGATTCTAAGATATAATCAACTAATGATTCTAAGTTATAATCAACTAATGATTCTAAGATATAATCAACTAATGATTCTGAGTTATAATCAACTAATGATTCTAAGTTATAATCAACTAATGATTCTAAGATATAATCAACTAATGATTCTAAGTTTTAATCAACTAATGATTCTAAGTTATAATAAACTAATGATTCTAAGATATAATCAACTAATGATTCTGAGTTATAATAAACTAATGATTCTAAGTTATAATAAACTAATGATTCTAAGTTATAATCAACTAATGATTCTAAGATATAATCAACTAATGATTCTGAGTTATAATAAACTAATGATTCTAAGTTATAATAAACTAATGATTCTAAGTTATAATCAACTAATGATTCTAAGATATAATCAACTAATGATTCTAAGATATAATCAACTAATGATTCTAAGTTATTATCAACTAATGATTCTAAGTTATAATCAACTAATGATTCTAAGATATAATCAACTAATGATTATAAGATATAATCAACTAATGATTCTAAGTTATAATCAACTAATGATTCTAAGATATAATCAACTAATGATTCTAAGATATAATCAACTAATGATTCTGAGTTATAATAAACTAATGATTCTAAGTTATAATAAACTAATGATTCTAAGTTATAATCAACTAATGATTCTAAGATATAATCAACTAATGATTCTAAGTTATAATCAACTAATGATTCTAAGTTATAATCAACTAATGATTCTAAGTTATAATCAACTAATGATTCTAAGTTATAATCAACTAATGATTCTAAGATATAATCAACTAATGATTCTAAGTTATAATCAACTAATGATTCTAAGATATAATCAACTAATGATTCTAAGATATAATCAACTAATGATTCTAAGTTATAATCAACTAATGATTCTAAGTTATAATCAACTAATGATTCTAAGATATAATCAACTAATGATTCTAAGTTATAATCAACTAATGATTCTAAGATATAATCAACTAATGATTCTAAGTTATAATCAACTAATGATTCTAAGTTATAATCAACTAATGATTCTAAGATATAATCAACTAATGATTCTAAGTTATAATCAACTAATGATTCTAAGATATAATCAACTAATGATTCTAAGTTATAATCAACTAATGATTCTAAGATATAATCAACTAATGATTCTGAGTTATAATCAACTAATGATTCTAAGTTATAATCAACTAATGATTCTAAGATATAATCAACTAATGATTCTAAGTTTTAATCAACTAATGATTCTAAGTTATAATAAACTAATGATTCTAAGATATAATCAACTAATGATTCTGAGTTATAATAAACTAATGATTCTAAGTTATAATAAACTAATGATTCTAAGTTATAATCAACTAATGATTCTAAGATATAATCAACTAATGATTCTGAGTTATAATAAACTAATGATTCTAAGTTATAATAAACTAATGATTCTAAGTTATAATCAACTAATGATTCTAAGATATAATCAACTAATGATTCTAAGATATAATCAACTAATGATTCTAAGTTATAATCAACTAATGATTCTAAGTTATAATCAACTAATGATTCTAAGATATAATCAACTAATGATTCTAAGTTATAATCAACTAATGATTCTAAGTTATAATCAACTAATGATTCTAAGATATAATCAACTAATGATTCTAAGTTATAATCAACTAATGATTCTAAGATATAATCAACTAATGATTCTGAGTTATAATCAACTAATGATTCTAAGTTATAATCAACTAATGATTCTAAGATATAATCAACTAATGATTCTAAGTTTTAATCAACTAATGATTCTAAGTTATAATAAACTAATGATTCTAAGTTATAATCAACTAATGATTCTGAGTTATAATAAACTAATGATTCTAAGTTATAATAAACTAATGATTCTAAGTTATAATCAACTAATGATTCTAAGATATAATCAACTAATGATTCTGAGTTATAATAAACTAATGATTCTAAGTTATAATAAACTAATGATTCTAAGTTATAATCAACTAATGATTCTAAGATATAATCAACTAATGATTCTAAGATATAATCAACTAATGATTCTAAGTTATTATCAACTAATGATTCTAAGTTATAATCAACTAATGATTCTAAGATATAATCAACTAATGATTATAAGATATAATCAACTAATGATTCTAAGTTATAATCAACTAATGATTCTAAGATATAATCAACTAATGATTCTAAGATATAATCAACTAATGATTCTGAGTTATAATAAACTAATGATTCTAAGTTATAATAAACTAATGATTCTAAGTTATAATCAACTAATGATTCTAAGATATAATCAACTAATGATTCTAAGTTATAATCAACTAATGATTCTAAGTTATAATCAACTAATGATTCTAAGTTATAATCAACTAATGATTCTAAGTTATAATCAACTAATGATTCTAAGATATAATCAACTAATGATTCTAAGTTATAATCAACTAATGATTCTAAGATATAATCAACTAATGATTCTAAGATATAATCAACTAATGATTCTAAGTTATAATCAACTAATGATTCTAAGTTATAATCAACTAATGATTCTAAGATATAATCAACTAATGATTCTAAGTTATAATCAACTAATGATTCTAAGATATAATCAACTAATGATTCTAAGTTATAATCAACTAATGATTCTAAGTTATAATCAACTAATGATTCTAAGATATAATCAACTAATGATTCTAAGTTATAATCAACTAATGATTCTAAGATATAATCAACTAATGATTCTAAGATATAATCAACTAATGATTCTAAGATATAATCAACTAATGATTCTAAGATATAATCAACTAATGATTCTAAGTTATAATCAACTAATGATTCTAAGTTATAATCAACTAATGATTCTAAGATATAATCAACTAATGATTCTAAGTTATAATCAACTAATGATTCTAAGATATAATCAACTAATGATTCTAAGTTATAATCAACTAATGATTCTAAGTTATAATCAACTAATGATTCTAAGTTATAATCAACTAATGATTCTAAGTTATAATCAACTAATGATTCTAAGTTATAATCAACTAATGATTCTAAGATATAATCAACTAATGATTCTAAGATATAATCAACTAATGATTCTAAGATATAATCAACTAATGATTCTAAGATATAATCAACTAATGATACTAAGTTATAATCAACTAATGATTCTAAGTTATAATCAACTAATGATTCTAAGATATAATCAACTAATGATTCTAAGTTATAATCAACTAATGATTCTAAGATATAATCAACTAATGATTCTAAGATATAATCAACTAATGATTCTAAGTTATAATCAACTAATGATTCTAAGTTATAATCAACTAATGATTCTAAGATATAATCAACTAATGATTCTAAGTTATAATCAACTAATGATTCTAAGTTACAATAAACTAATGATTCTGAGTTATAATCAACTAATGATTCTAAGTTATAATAAACTAATGATTCTAAGTTATAATCAACTAATGATTCTAAGTTATAATCAACTAATGATTCTAAGTTACAATAAACTAATGATTCTAAGTTACAATCAACTAATGATTCTAAGTTATAATCAACTAATGATTCTAAGTTATAATCAACTAATGATTCTAAGTTATAATCAACTAATGATTCTAAGTTATAATCAACTAATGATTCTAAGTTATAATCAACTAATGATTCTAAGTTATAATCAACTAATGATTCTAAGTTATAATCAACTAATGATTCTAAGTTATAATCAACTAATGATTCTAAGTTATAATCAACTAATGATTCTAAGTTATAATCAACTGATGATTCTAAGTTATAATCAACTAATGATTCTAAGTTATAATATACTAATGATTCCGAGTTATAATCAACTAATGATTCTAAGTTATAATCAACTAATGATTCTAAGTTATAATCAACTAATGATTCTAAGTTATAATCAACTAATGATTCTGAGTTATAATAAACTAATGATTCTAAGTTATAATCAACTAATGATTCTAAGTTATAATCAACTAATGATTCTAAGCTATAATCAACTAATGATTCTAAGCTATAATCAACTAATGATTCTAAGTTATAATCAACTAATGATTCTGAGTTATAATCAAATAATGATTCTGAGTTATAATTAAATAATGATTCTAAGTTTAATAATCATATAATGATTCTAAGTTAAATTCAAATAATGGATTTAACAATATTCAAACCTCACAGACTTAATAATTTAATATTCTATTATTCTAATTAACTTTTGTTGTGAAAAAAATTTATGTTTCATAGTGTAGTAGCTAAGTGATCAGTAAGCTAAATTCAGTAAAATTATCACTTTAAAATTAGCACAATATCAACTCTGATCTTATTTAGTCACTGAAACAGAGAGTGAGAACCTGTTTGATTAGCGATAAAATGTTAATATCCAATTGGAGAAAATAAAGCGTAATTAACTTAGCAATATATTGAATATAGAGATGGAATCAACATTTACAGATAAGATTTTAATACTAATTGTTTTTTCTGGGTAGCTACATTCTGAAATTTTAAATAAGTACTTTTCCCAATATAGCATCCAACCTTCCAACTTTTTTGTCAATCAATTAGGTAATTTAGAAAAACAGGTAATCCAACACAATTTTCTGTAGCTAATGAGATTGAATTTTTTATTTTTATTATTTATAGAATCTAAATTATATTTCAAATGCAAGTATGTATTATGGATAAACATATTCTGATCGAACAAAAAAATCTCTCAAAAATCAAAATCAAAATTTAATTTTTAAATAATTAGTGTCAATATTATTGTAGTCCGTTGTCATGATACTGCCACATATGATGTGGTTTCCTTTTAATAGGTATTTCTTAATAAAAGTGTGACACACGGACAGACAGCATTTATTTATTTATCATCTTGTTATTCGCATAACTCAAAAAGTGTTCAACCAGATTGCGTAAAATTTGGTGAAACGATTAGTCATTGTTCAGTGACCTTCTAACAGAATTTTAAGAGCGACCTGGTCAAAAGTCAAGGTCATGGTCATCTATAATTCACAAAGTATTGAACCATATTGCATGAAACTTGGTCATTATCCAGTCCCAGTTTATTAGATTTTGGGAGAGAACAGGTCTCAGTGGCGGCGAAGGTATGCGCTTCACCGAGTGCACGTAATCTAGTTTCTTATTTTAGTAGCTCTAGATATTTTTTTTCATTATCAAAGTAATATTTTATTCCTTTTAGTGCATTAGAGCCTCACCTGTCAGTTAGGAAACTCTTAATAAGGTGTTTGGCTTCTTCAGAGATGTCAATGTCCTCGGGGAAGCTGAGGGAGTTCTTGTGGTCCATTATCTTGCCATAGGTACCCACGAGGGAGTCAGCGTAGAAAGGAGTGTCCCCCACCAACATCTCGTACAGGAACACCCCCACACTCCACCAGTCGCACTCCCTGCCGTACACACCCTCTCCACCCTGGGGGAAATGTACGGTTAGTTGGGGGAAAGAGTGAGTAGCTATAGTACAAAATTAATGATCAACTTTTTAGTTTATGATGAAGTATTTTCTAAAAGTCGTATCTACTCTTAACTTTTTTTATTCATGTAGGTATAAAATAAAGAGAGCTTTAAATACCAATATAAACTTTCCTTCTTAGCTTCTACTGTTAAAATAAAAAATTAAGGTAGGTACATAATAACATTAATGTGACTCCGATTCACTTAAGTGTTGGAAAAATTAATAACATTTCACATTACAAATCTGACTTTTCTTTAAATTTCACACTATGTAAACAATTAAGATTTGTAAATTTGTAATAGCCTCTAAATTGAAAAAAAAGTTTGGTTAGGTTGGTACCTGTGACTGTAAAACTTCCGGGGAGATGTAGTCAGGAGTACCAACTGCAGTGTCAGACCTCACCAAACCATCCTGAGAGAAAAAGTGGCCATTGGTAATGGTAGTTAGCTACTAAAGATAAAGGTTTTATTACTGAAAATGTTAACAAAGATATTTCCTAAATTCTGGATAAGGATCTAGTTAGAATGCTAGGAAGAGAGAGAGATATATAGCTTACTACAAACCTAATTTACCACAGAAGTAGGTAGGGTTAGTTCCGAGTTTTTCAGAATAAAGCTAATTATTATTTTTAACTTTTAAATTAATTATTACACATTTCTTTCTTACACTATCGGAAATGCGGAACTATCCACTAACTTGGAACTTTCCTTAATGCACTTTTTACAGGTGTATTTATTGCCCCTTTCTTTAACCTTGTAGCTACAGGAAACTAGAGGGTCTTGAGAGTAATGGTTGTTGAAATTTTAGTTAAATGTATTACACACTCGTTATATATTTAATGTTAACTTCCTGTTAGACTAGCTCAGCTATATTAAATTACCTATTGTTTCAATAACTATGTATTACTTTTAATGAGAAACGGACATAAGGTCTAAAGTCGATCACACTTCCGTCGAGGGTTAAATACCCTGTCTTGTTGGTTCTGAAATCAGTCTGTCTTGAACATTACTCAGTGAGAGATGAGTTCCACTCATCTCTCCATAGACTTCTATTTGTATAACATATTTACTCTTTAAATAAACTCTATGTCTTAACGTTGTTAACCCACTGTTATTTAACCTAATGCTAACAGGTTATGGGCCCAGTGAACGATAAGAGTTTATAAATCAAATTATGTTTAAACAAATTAGAAGTTTATAATAGTAATAAAAACGAAGTGCTGTGAAAAAAGTGTTAACCTATATGAAACATATCACTTAAAACGCTTGCGTAAGCAAATCGTGATCACGCGCAAATGAGGTCAATTATAATGATTGCTCTAGCGAAAAATGCACTTGTGTTATAATATAATGATTTAGTATTTTTGCGGAAGAGGTGTCAAGAGAGGTCACAAATTACCTTTAAATCTGTGACCTTATCCTTTGGTAAACAGTCTTTCAACAAAAGGTTCTTGCGAACTAAGGCTGTGTTACTGTTCCAATTAAATATTAATAATTATATTCAGTGAAGTTATTCTTATGAATTAGAATAATTTTAAAACATCAAATTCAGTTAAACAGTAAATCAAGTTAACTGCTTTGGTTGTTTATGTTTGTTAAAGTATTGAATGATAGTAAATACTTATATTCAGTGCATTTATTCTTATGAATTAGAATAATGTTAAAACATCAATTCAGTTAAACAGTAAATCAAGTTAACTGCTTTGGTTGTTTATGTTTGTTAAAGTATTGAATGATAGTAAATACTTATATTCAGTGCAGTTATTCTTATGAATTAGAATAATGTTAAAACATCAATTCAGTTAAACAGTAAATCAAGTTAACTGCTTTGGTTGTTTATGTTTGTTAAAGTATTGAATGATAGTAAATACTTATATTCAGTGCATTTATTCTTATGAATTAGAATAATGTTAAAACATCAATTCAGTTAAACAGTAAATCAAGTTAACTGCTTTGGTTGTTTATGTTTGTTAAAGTATTGAATGATAGTAAATACTTATATTCAGTGCAGTTATTCTTATGAATTAGAATAATGTTAAAACATCAATTCAGTTAAACAGTAAATCAAGTTAACTGCTTTGGTTGTTTATGTTTGTTAAAGTATTGAATGATAGTAAATACTTATATTCAGTGCATTTATTCTTATGAATTAGAATAATGTTAAAACATCAATTCAATTAAACAGTAAATCAATTTAACTGCTTTGGTTGTTTATGTTTGTTAAAGTATTGAATGATAGTAAATACTTATATTCAGTGAAGTTATTCTTATGAATTAGAATAATGTTAAAACATCAATTCAGTTAAACAGTAAATCAATTTAACTGCTTTGGTTGTTTATGTTTGTTAAAGTATTGAATGATAGTAAATACTTTCAACAAAAGGCTCTTGCGAACTAAGAATTCTGTTTTTGTTTCAATTGAATATTAATAATTATATTCAGTTATTCTTATGAATTAGAATAATGTTAAAACATCAATTCAGTTAAACAGTAAATCAAGTTTAACTGGTTTGGTTGTTTCAAGAAACATTTCAGAAAAACACGTGGGCTAACAACTTTCGTTTGAAGAAAAAGCTCTACAATCTAAAATTGAAGTCTCCTGATCTACTCGACTTTCATTTGAAGGAACTAACTGAAGTTTTTCAAGAGCTTGCCTTGTTAAATCAAGTGATCAGTGAAGAGGATAAAGTGATTTGTCTTCTGTCATCACTGCCAGGGCCGTTTGAAGTGCTTGTCACTGCACTTGAAGCTCAGACAGACATCCCTAACTGGATTACCGTAGCTGACACACTCCGGAGTGAAGCTGAAAAGTTGAGTATTCTTCTCAAACTAACAACTACTCATCCCAGAGCTACCCCAATCTGGATACACCCAGCAAGGAGGAGGATACGGCACTTGAAACAGTGGGGGGTACTATGGACAGCAGCAGAATTACTATGCACAGCAGCAACAGACACCGCCAACCCAAATCTCTTACGGCAACTGGGGACAACAGGCACCGGGCGGTTGGAGTGCCGCAACCACTGGACAAGCTGCCGGTACTTGGAGTGGCTATGGACAACAAACCGGACAAACGCCCCAGCAAAGCTGGAGCAACTCCACGCAGGGTGGTGGCTATGGGAACTACAACTACAAGAAGTAAAATAAGTAAAGACTTGTTTGTTTGTAAATAGCTACACAAGAAAGTGGTAGTGTTAAGTTGCTAAAATGACTTAGTTTAACTGACATTTAACTTACGCCATATTGTAGTTCTATTCACAGTAAATAAATAACCTGATGTTAGTCTAGTGGTAGGTTTAGTTAACTTTCGCCTCTACGGTTCTTGCACCGGTGTACAACTTGCTTCAGCATTTGTGAAGTGAATTCTCAACTTTTCAGCTTCACTCCGGAGTGTGTCAGCTACGGTAATCCAGTTAGGGATGTCTGTCTTGAACATTACTCAGTGAGAGATGAGTTCCACTCATCTCTCCATAGACTTCTAATTGTATAACATATTTACTCTTTAAATAAACTCTATGTCTTAACGTTGTTAACCCACTGATTTAACCTAATTCTAACAATGGTTAGGGGAGTCATGGTTGTAACCATAGAAAGTCATGGTTGTAACCATAGAAAGTCATGGTTGTAACCATAGAAAGTCATGGTTGTAACCATAGAAAGTCATGGTTGTAACCATAGAAAGTCATGGTTGTAACCATAGAAAGTCATGGTTGTAACCATAGAAAGTCATGGTTGTAACCATAGAAAGTCATGGTTGTAACCATAGAAAGTCATGGTTGTAACCATAGAAAGTCATGGTTGTAACCATAGAAAGTCATGGTTGTAACCATAGAAAGTCATGGTTGTAACCATAGAAAGTCATGGTTGTAACCATAGAAAGTCATGGTTGTAACCATAGAAAGTCATGGTTGTAACCATAGAAAGTCATGGTTGTAACCATAAAAAGTCATGGTTGTAACCATAAAGTCATGGTTGTAACCATAGAAAGTCATGGTTGTAGCTAACCATAGAAAGTCATGGTTGTAGCTAACCATAGAAAGTCATGGTTGTAACCATAGAAAGTCATGGTTGTAACTATAGAACCCTAGGAAGTCATGGTTGTAACCATAGGAAGTCATGGTTGCAACCATAGATCCCTAGAAAGTCATGGTTGTAACCATAGAACCCTAAAAAGTCATGGTTTAACCCTAAAAATTCATGGTTGCAAACCTAGCCACCGAGTCAAACAAATGAAGATATTAGCTACAGCAAGTAACACCTCTCTCTCTCTCTCACCTGGTTCATTTTCATACATGTTCCGAAGTCAGCCAATTTGAGGTGACCACTGCTATCCAGTAACATATTGTCAGGCTTAACGTCTCTGAAAAACAAAGTAAAGAATTATCAAATAGTAAACTGATTTTCATGATATAAAGGCCCACTTACATGCTATGATAAATTGGAGCAATTTATCGTAAGAGATTGTTACAATTTATCATTACAAGTAAACAGGAGATTGTAGCAATTTATTGGAGATGGAATTAGATTGCGTGATTGGTCCTAGCAGGCTCAAATTTATACAATTCGTAACGCCAAATTTGAACACGCAAACAGGGTTCCAAGAAATTATTACAATCTAACTCAATATATAATGTAAAACACATTCAAAATGCAGACCACCAAAATGTTCTTCCATGACAACTAGTAAAGACTAAAGATATTGGAGTAAAATCATTGCGTGTAAACACTGTCTCAATCATCCGATAAATTGTTACAATCTCTGTGTTCAATATATCGCTCCAATTTATTGTAGCGTATAAATGGGGCTTAATAATGTGACTATCAAGACAATAAAGTAATTTACCTGTGAACGAAACCCATGCTGTGTATAGCCTGCAGAGCCAACACTACCTCAGCACAGTAGAACTTGGCCCACTGCTCAGGAACTTCGTAATTAGACATCAGATTCACCAGGTCACCACCTGATAGGAGTTGAATGAAAGCAGGGTTGAAATGAATGAAAATGAGACTGGTATAAGTTTAAAGGGATATTCTACAAATAAGAAGCTAATATCTTATAAAAGATACCATAATCACCACTCACCTGGCATATAATCCATGACCATATAAAGGAATTTGAAGTCCTGGAAGGCAAAGTGTAGCTGTATGATCCACTCAGAGTTAGCATGCGCCATTATGTCTCTTTCTTCCCAGAAGAAAGCAGAGTCTGACCTTTTGATCATCTCAAACTTACTCAGCAGCTTCATGGCGTACACCTGAGAGAAAGTACAGGTAAGGATGTTGAGAAGAACTAGTGACTGCTAGTTGAAGTAGTTTAGAGGTATGCACAGCAATGGAATGGAAACTTTGCATAGAACTATTTGGTAAAGTGCAGGAGAATATCTATTCTGTTAGAATATTGAAATTTCTGAATATATAGAAAGAAATGTTAGGATCGACCAATTACACCCGCATCATCTTAGCCGCAGCTCACTTTACTCGCGTCTCACTTTACTCGCGTCTCACTTTACTCGCGTCTCACTTTACTCGCGTCTCACTTTACTCGCGTCTCACTTTACTCGCGTCTCACTTTACTCGCGTCTCACTTTACTCGCGTCTCACTTTACTCGTGTCTCACTTTACTCGTGTCTCACCTTATTAGTGCACTTGTGTCTCACTAGCTGCACCTCCCCAAAAGCTCCCCTGCCTATCACTTTAATCAGGTTGAAGTCATCTGCTCGCATGCGCTCTTTCTCAGCCCGCTGCACTGGGTCACGATCTGAAAGAGGAGGCTAATGTTATACACCAAGTGACTGTTAATTTGAATGGTAGAATTATAATGTTATACACCAAATGACTGACTTTAAATGGTGTAAATAACAGCCATGCTGAGCGATTTAATCCACTAGCTATATTAATAAATAGCATCTTAATATATACAGACTAGTTAAATATAATATAACAAATCCCTAATTCAATGACTAGCTATAGCTAATATTATTTATCTTTAATATAATTGTACTGATAGTACTAATGAAGTGATATCTCTAATAAAACAATTAGAGGGCAAGTTCCGAGATATTAGACGGTTTCACATTTCTGATCATAAGTAAATAAAAATTAGAATAATGGTAACTTAACATATTTCAATTAGTATCTGCAAGTGTCATGATACCTATTAGAATAATGAATTAAATTATTATATACTTTTTTTCATAGTATAGTAAATTTGGAACAGTCCGATAACTCGGAACTAACCCTAGGCGTAAGTCAAACTAAGATTCTTGAATCAGACCAAATTATACGAGACACTACTCACATCTGTTGAGAAACGCTTCAATGTTTTTATTTCTCTTCACTGCCTGATGGTCACAGTCCAAAACCATGGACTGCATGGAGTCCTGGGGTGAGAATTAGGTCAGAAAAAAGTGATTAGGATATTTGGTCATAAGAGAAATGATTTGGACAGTTAGTCAGAACTACTCTTAGATTGTTTGCCTAAGCCCTAAAGACATGACTTGTATGTGATCAGCTGCAATGGTATCTACTCAAAGTTATTATTTAATAAAGTCAATAAACCTTCAATGAATTGATTTAGCTAATATAAAACAGAGAAAATATCAGTAAGCTAAAGAAATTGTCAGTTGCATTAGAGGAATAGGAAAAAGATGCTCCATAGCCTGCTACCAAATAATAAACTTACAAGCAAGCAGTCGACATTGAGGACACTCTTTGGATCTCTGAGAATAGTCTCGAGGTGCCCAATGCGCTGCTGTCTGTTCTCATCCATTGTGGTGGGTACTCAGCTCACCTGTAGCAAAATAACATTTTCAGTATTTTAATATAATGGAAATAGCTCCACATCAAATTTGAACATCATAATAGGTGATCATGGACCTGAGACTTTCAAATATACATATTTATTATTGTATACAGACATAAAGGTATAGATATTAGCTACTTATTAACCCTTTAGCAGGCAAGTATCACTCAAGTGATACACCATTATTTTTACATGTTTTTCTACCATTATATTGTAATAATAAACCACAGACAATGACAGACAGTTTTGTCTTTCAAATAATCAATAAAAAATACAATAGAAATATCAGTTTTTTAAAAAAAGATTATTTTTTAAAAAAATCCACATGAATAAAAATATCTTGGAAAGTGTTAAACTATGACATACTAAAAATTTAGAACAACCTGACGAGTTTATCGTCAGTGACCACTAAAGGGTTAAGATGTGGAACAACAGAAATAGGGAAAACATACGTCATTCATAAATAATTTTCGGTTATATTTACATTGTTTAAGATCGGATAAAAACATCCTTTAACCCAATGAAATAACCTGCTTAAAACTTTCATTTGGATGAACATTATATTATTAACTTATAAGCTAACTGAAAAAGCTGGTAAATGAAGTAACAGAAAATGTATTTTAATGAAAAATATTACAATACATTGCATAAAAAATATCTGTAGTTTTAGGTACCCACCTCATTTAAAAGTTATTAAAAAGTTATTGTATTGTTTCAAGTGCGTTATAGAAATAGGTAACTTCTCAACATTAAAGTGATAGAAAAAACTAGCTAAAGAAGTAGCTATTTTAGTAGAGTGTACACAGACATTGATAAAGTTATTGATCTGAGATTAGAGGAAAGATATAATAGCGTGAAATATATTTGCCAAGTAGAATTTGGAAAAAGACACACATTAATTTTTGCTCTAGTTTGCAGGAATTGCAGATATTCTATTTACAGATTTTAATTTGAGCTAAAGTTACTCTCAGCTTCTCAGTTACAAATTTAATTATTTGGACTGGATTGGCAAGTTATTAAACAGTCTGCAGAAACTGATGAAGTGTTTGTAGAGATTTATTATTCTGTTCATAGTACAATTAATGTAAATATAGGGATTAATTCAGAAGTGTTCACAGCAAAATTAATGTAAACATAGGAATAAAATCAAAATGGTTTGTAGAGAATACCCCAAATATCTCTCATATTCTGCAGACTTGTATAGTAGTATATGTCTTATAAAAGTAAAACGTTTAGAGAAGAGTTTTCCTGTTCCACAGTTCTCACATAGAAAAAGTACGAAATATCCCCTATTTTGCAATCTGGTCAGCTACAAGGCCAGACTGTATCCATCCAAGTTTGTGACAGTTATTTTGAGTTCTTCAATTGCAAATGGAGAGAAATATCTAACTATCTCTTTAAGTTTATTTGCTACAATGCTACTTTGGAGAGAATTTATGATAATTGGATCATTTTGGAGAGAAATTTGGTCACTTTTGGAGAGAGATGTAGAGACAAATGAAGAGTTTATGAGCCATACTATAACGATTCCAATTCTATCCAAATGTACCAATTCCCGATTATATTTTATTGGGCTAGATATTTAGCTACCTAATGGTACCTTACCAAGTACCATATTAAATCTTCAATATATTAATAATTCCATAAGTTAATTTCTACTTAGTAGTGTTTACAAGTAGGCTGAAACTTATATGGTAAAGCCATTTAGGTTTTATTGAAACTGTTTTAACACACTTGTTTTCATTTTATTGAGTAATCATTAAAGCTCCTCTCCAGGCTCCAGAAAATAATGAGTTTATTAAATAATATTGTAGAACTAACATCTAGGATCATAATCATTAATCTGCAAATCACTTAAAATCTAGTAAAGCGATTGTACACTCTTTTGGTGCGTTCCCGTGCTGAAGAACTCGAAGTACGTCCCTCAGTTCTATGAGAACCAACCGTTTCCGTGATGAAGAACGTTCGTCAAGTTCGTGGAACTCGACGACACGGTAGATAGTACATCGAGCTGTCCCTCTTGGCAGCCGTGACTTCACAAACGTAAACAAACAAACGAAAAAGGCAGGAGAAACACCTGTTCTTATTTGTAAATTATTGGAAATGAGAATTGACATAATATTACATGTTTTGAGATTAATTGATAATTAATTGAACGGTTTAAACCTACCAAACCAAATTAGATTAGTGTCCCTAATTAATTAGGGATATTAATTCCTAAACCACGGAATCGTACACATTGAAGTGGTTGCACGGGAACGCTAACCGAGGGACCGTACTTCGTACCTTGAAGGAACGTTCTTCGAGTTCTTCAGCACAGGAACGCACCATTTGTTTTGATTTCTAATTTGAATTTTATACATCTTCGGTCTTTATTTAAGATTTAAATTAGTTTCCTGAAGTATAAAAACGTTTCAATAATTAGTTTCTCCAATTTTGTACCTTCACTGTAATATTTAATAGTGAATTGATGACACCTACCCAGTTGGCATTCAAAACAAATGGTGTACCGTGTAGCTACATACTTTTTCTTCTGACTGAAAATTAGCAAGTCGGAAGTAAAATTGGTTTTGTAATGTTTTGATTATAAAAATATTAAAAACCATATAAAATTAGCTATAAATATGCCTTCAAATTTCATGGGGTTTGCAGCAAAATTATTAGAAGCATTAGCCTCATTAATTTAAATGATACAAAATTGCTTGGAGTTGGAGGGGACCCCGAACCTTTAATGTAAATACTAATTAAATAATTAATAAAAACCTAAAGCTAAAGTCTGGAATATATTTATTAGAGTATTGTGTTTGACCTCATCTAGAAATACATACACTACTTTTTAAGTTTTACAGCGACTACCATGTTACATATAATACATAAATAATCGTTTTAGGTATCGGAATCCCCCTAAAATTTTGGTATTCCGATTCCCGATACCTTGAAAAACCCTGATTCTCCGATTAATCGTCCCATCACCAGGGCTGCGGAGTCGGTACATAAAATATTCGACTCAGACTCCTTTATAAAGAATTTCACCGACTCCTCGACTCCGACAAACAGTTTTACAGTATTTTTATAAGCAATATTGAGTCATTTGAAATTTGAATGTTTAGACTATAAATTTTGATTTAATCTATATATATGAGCAATTATAAGTTCTTATAAAATATTTAACATGATGAAGTTTGAACAACAAATAAAATTGATCTGAAGTTTTGTGACTTATATCAATAGCTTGGAGCCAGTCTGCAGAATATGGGACATTTTTAACATTTTCTGTGCGAACAATCCTTTATTTCCTCCTATATTTACATGTATTTTACTCAGAACAGAAGCCAAAATGGAGGATTTCTTGGAGAACAATTTACCAGTTCATGCAGTCTGGGCTTGGAGTCGGCCAGTCTGCAGAATATGGAGCATTTTTCCAAGACTCTCTGCGGGAGTTTTTGATTGAAATTTTAGAAATTGGAGATCTCTGCGGGAGATCTTGAATTAATTCCTATGTTACCATTAATTTAGCTGCGGGAGATTTTGAATTAATTCCTATGTTACCATTAATTTAGCTGCGGGAGATTTTGAATTAATTCCTATGTTACCATTAATTTAGCTGCGGGAGATTCTGAATCTGCTGCTGAGAGTCAGAGAGTAGCTCTCTCTCAAATAAAAGTATCTGCGGGAGAAGAGACACATTCTCAGTCATTCTGCAGACTGGGGAGTCAGGAGTCTGTACAAATATTCAACTCCTGACTCTGACTCCACCAAAAAAGCTTTGACTCCGTCACTCCGACTCCACAGCCCTGCCCATCGGCCATCACTACCAGAATTTTCCAAAGCAAAATGTCTTCAATAATTACATGTATGATATAGCTAAACAGTAAAACAGAAATAGAAAATTGTCTCAAAGATAGGAGATCCTGATCTTCAGTTTTGACTGGCTTACAGTTGAGTTGAGGTTGCCAGCCTCTTAAAAATTGATGAATTATAAATATAATAATTCTAGGAGACTAGGAGTGTTTTGAATGTAACTTTGAAGCTATGAGCCTATGATGTTCAATTTTTATTAGCGTTTCAAAATTCAGTGTTTCTAATTTGAATTTCTATTAATTCTGCAATTCTATGGTTAGAGGTGGTAAATTCCACCGACATCAGACATGTCGGTGGATTTTTTCTCCATGGAAAATAATATTCTGGCAAAGTCCGTGGATTTTTGGCTATTTAATCCTATGTTACCATTAATTTTCGGTGGAAAAATGGGTAAAATGTTGGTGGATCAGCCAAATTAGTGGAAATTTATGGTGGATTTTTTCAGCTTTTACAAAAAGTCAGTGGAATTTTGTGCACTAAATACAGACTTGTACTGAAAGTCAGCGACGGGAGACCAACTGACCTGTCACTTGAATTAAAATCTCTGCGGGAGAAGAGACACATTCTGACTTCTAAGGAATTGAACTGACAGTAAATTACCCTAGTTAAATATTAGTCTATTGCTGTCAGACAACCTGACCCAAAAGATATGATCTATCTTTCTAGACACAGAGTGACTAATTCTATATGGTTCAGAACTTCAGGCCCAGGACCCTCAGCCTAACAGTTTGTTTGTCACTCTTTTTATTTTTAGTCTCTAGGTATATGTATATCATTACCTATCATATTAAGATACATGGTCTCTAGGTACTACTCTACCTAATGCATTGAGTAATTTAGATAATTTAGAAGGTAGGCAGAGTGCCAGGTCGATAAGTTATAACCAGGTAATCTATTTAGTGCCTCTCAGAATGATGGAATCCTTCAATCCGGACCTAGATACCAGATACCTAGGTAACCCGTAACTCATGTCTCATAGTCTCGTAAGTCATACCTATACTAATCAAAATTATATATTAATTAAACGTCACTTTACTAGATTATGATTAACACGTATTTAAATAATTACCTACCTATTTTCACGCCATTCCTTCAACCACAATAATTATTTATCTAAATTCTAACTAGGTATAAATTATGAATAGCTCGTAATCTGGTGATAAAAAATCAAGTTCGCTGAATGTTTTTCTTATTCTTCTCATGAATTAGAGTAAGAGCAGAATATTTTGCAGTGGAGTCTCTTTCAAATTTTTAGGGAGTGGAAGTTTGATATATAATATCAATGACAATGACGATAAAAGTTTCTTTTTATAACTTGATTCAAAATTTATGAAACATGCTAACGATAACAGTTTAATGTTGATCCGTGCAAATAATGGGTACATTTCATTTTGTTATTTTAATTGAGCTTTATTGTGAAATAGTTAGGTAGCTAATACATTTTTTAAAGAAGTATGGTATGATCTTAGAAAGATATGTAATATTTAGTTTCATCATGATAATTAGTAAGTAAGGCAACTAAGAATATTACGTTGAAAGAACAGGTAGTTTTACCCACAGAAATCTATGAATTGTAGGTATGATTCATCCTGAATACAATAGATCGATATATCAATAATATACAATTTTAATCCCAAGTACTGTATCTAACATTGAAATATCCATACATCAAACGTAGCAATACGCTAAATATTGAGGGCTAAGGGGTTTTCCCAGTATTTCGAAAGGACTCTTAAAAAAAGTCCGTCCTGAGACTTAGGTATTAATTCACGCCATTGATAGCCTCTGAAAACGATAAATAAAATCATAATATAGGTATAATTTCAATTTTCTATTTCAGTTAATTCCAAAATTATACTGATTAATTTCATTTCTGTCTAAGATTTGGGTATCGTGTTGGCAGTTGACCACAGTATTAAGTAGGTAGGTAGGTATCGTCACGTTTCAAATATTTTCGTCTATAACAAGACTTAGAAACATTTTCATGGTTTAGGTTTTCATAATTGGATGCTTCCATATATTTTTAATATCGTTACAAAAATTTAAATAATTTCATTTAAAATTACAGTTAGAGTGTCAGATTAACTGATGAGAGATATGACGATACAATACATTCAGGACAAACCTACCGAAATTGATTAGGTAGAGAGAATTTGTTATGCGTGATCTTACGCTGCAAATAATATTATTTCAAAATAATGATTATACAATTTTGTTTGTGTTTAATTACATTTCTTAAATAAAAAATAAAAAATTAATTTGGTCATCAATATCTAAAATAAATCGATGTGTCGATATTTGGGTATCAATGAAGAGGGTTTTAAACATTTTAATGGTTAGTAAATATATTAATTATCACTGTTAATTCAATTTTCCATGTTTAGATAGTTTTTACCAAGGCTAACATACTATAATAAGGTTGACCAGACGCCATTTTTCTGCCAGACGTACGATTGCCGGGCACCCAAGCCGATAATAAAGCATGCAAATCAAAAAGATATTAATTGTATATCAATATTTAACCGTTTTTAGACTAAAAGCTTGTGAATATTGGTTTTTACCCATCTGTCGACCTACTATAGAGCTCAATTAGGGTGGTAGGGGGGGGGGGGGGGGGGGGGGATTGTCCTAGACCAAACATTCATTAGTGTTATATATACATATTAGAATCACAATAGTTTATTATGTAATCCACTATACCTTGTTCATCTAAAAATTCTAAATAATGATGAGTAAGGAAAATAAAATTTGATTTAAATAAAAATAACAAAAGGTACAAAATATTCACAAGTCTTATCTATTGGGGAAAAAAAAAAATATGTGCTATCTATCGAAATTTCGATACGACTTTGGTTATTATTCCATCCATGTTCTTTTTCGTTTGGTACCTTTTCTGCATCC
>CANNZV010000903.1:204255-238884 GCA_947561585.1 Caprella mutica
CGCATGGCCGTTGACCGCATGGCCGTTGTCCGCATGGCCGTTGTCCGCATGGCCGTTGTCCGCATGGCCGTTGTCCGCATGGCCGTTGTCCGCATGGCCGTTGTCTGCATGGCCGTTGTCCGCATGGCAGTTGTCCGCATGGCAGTTGTCCGCATGGCAGTTGTCCGCATGGCAATTGTCCGCATGGCAATTGTCCGCATGGCCGTTGTCCGCATGGCCGTTGTCCGCATGGCCGTTGTCCGCATGGCCGTTGTCCGCATGGCAATTGTCCGCATGGCCATTGTCCGCATGGCAGTTGTCCGCATGGCAGTTGTCCGCATGGCAGTTGTCCGCATGGCAGTTGTCCGCATGGCAGTTGTCCGCAAGGCAGTTGTCCGCAAGGCAGTTGTCCGCATGGCAGTTGTCCGCATGGCAGTTGTCCGCATGGCAGTTGTCCGCATGGCAGTTGTCCGCATGGCAGTTGTCCGCATGGCAGTTGTCCGCATGGCAGTTGTCCGCATGGCAGTTGTCCGCATGGCAGTTGTCCGCATGGCCGTTGTCCGCATGGCCGTTGTCCGCATGGCCGTTGTCCGCATGGCCGTTGTCCGCATGGCAGTTGTCTGCATGGCCGTTGTCCGCATGGCAGTTGTCCGCATGGCAGTTGTCCGCATGGCAGTTGTCCGCATGGCAGTTGTCCGCATGGCAGTTGTCCGCATGGCAGTTGTCCGCATGGCAGTTGTCCTACAGCCTTTGGAAAGATTGTAAGATGGAACAGTCATAATTTCGGTTTCCCTGAAATAGATATATAGTGGAACTCCACATAGTTGTAGTGGACTCTTCTATAGTGAATCTAGAGTCATGTGTAAGGAAGTATCCTGAATAGTGAAATTGTTTCTTTAGTTTGTTTTGAATGAATGGCAATTTTTTGGCAGACTGCCGGAAATGTGTTCACTATTCGGGGTAGTTCTCTTACTTAGGACTTCAGATTCACTAGTGGGAGTCTAATATGTAGAAGATCTGCTGCACTCTACATACTATACTACAATAAGATACACCAAAGATATTATACTACAATAAGATGCACCAAAGATATTATACTGCAATAAGATGCACCAAAGATATTATCCTACAATAAGATACACCAAAGATATTATCCTACAATAAGATGCACCAAAGATATTATACTACAATAAGATGCACCAAAGATATTATACTACAATAAGATGCACCAAAGATATTATGCTACAGTAAGATGCACCAAAGATATTATACTACAATAAGATACACCAAAGATATTATACTGCAATAAGATATACTACTCTCAGATATTCAGGTTTCAAAAATCTATTCTGCCATCTGTGTTTGAATGTGGCTGTCTATTAGTCGTTGCTCTGGTGGAACAGTTAATTTGCAATATTTAGTTTAAAATTAAAGCCGAAATTTGCTGAATAATATAGTTAAAAACAAACAATCTTAAAAGTTTCTTCGAGTTGTTTTAATTAACCCTAAATGTTGCAATCGTGTGGCAGAGGCCACTTTGAATCACAGGTGGCAGGACAAAACGTTAGTGAAGTGAAAATTTTACCTTACTGCAGTATAATATCTTTGATATTACTGTATTGCTTGCACATAGTAGAAAGCAGAGAATTATTAGTATTGCTTTGAATAGGTAGTGAGGTACGAATCTCATAGTATTTATCTTATTTTTCATTTCAAAAGAGAAAAATTAAAAACAATATAACTGAGTCAGGATAACATCACGTTTGTTTTTCAGATCATTTTTAAAGCTAGTAAAGTTAGTTGACTGTTTACAACGCAGTTATTATATGTGACGGTTACTTCGGAGAATTTTGCCATTAATAAATATTGGGATGATTGAAATTATAGGACTTCTTTTTCGCTTAAATTAATCGTATCTCTTTTACCCTTACTTGATCTGTTTATCCTTTTAAAACTGTTACCTGCTATTTCCTGGATTCACCATCCACAGCCGATAAAGATTCAAGGAATTTTGAAGACAATCTTCATATTCGAGATCACAGGCCAACGAAATGGCCACCTGTCGCTTTTGATGTAGTAGGTGAGGGTCACTGAGCTTTCCTGTGAAGCCAACTCTGTTGTACAATGGAATAACCTGGTTCAGTAGGTAGCGCTGAATGAAAAATTTAAACGGTTAAAAATACGATTTATATTTCACAACATATTTAAGACCCTTCCACAAAAAAACCGATCCATCCGAAGACAGAGGCTGAAAATAGCGCAAGTGCTTGAAACATGACAATAAGAATAAATGGCGTTGCGATATAAGATGATTAGTCCAAATCTGATACCAGAATTTTAATCGGAGGTTTATGAAAAGAGATATAAGGCATTATTTATTCAGTAAATTTAAAGTCTAGCATATTTATTGTATACCTCGGATTACTCTTCTTCCTTGACCCTTTTGTTGAAATTATTGTCTTCTTCTAAACTGTGTTTCCTAATTATTGCAACTTGCTTCGATGGAGCAATATGGAAAAATGCTTTGATCTTGGGGACGGTAATGTCAATCTGTTGCATCCAATCATCACTTATCTTTTCGAAAAGAAAAATTTGCTCGTGGCAAACACCACAATCACCGCATATTCCGTGTTTTGCCAGTTTATGCTCCTCACATTTGTCTACATGTTCATCATCAGTCAGCTCCATCATTGTAAGAAGTAATTGTTATAGTTAAATATTTAAGTTAAATTATTGTAATGCGAGGTAAGCGGACACATGAATAACCAAAATGGTCCAATGGTAAAGCAATTCAGCGCCTCTGTTGAACTGCAGAGGAAGCTGGAACACGAAGCAGCTTTAATGGCTCCTATGCAAGAGCCATACACTTTTGGTGGCTTAGGCACTATCAACTCTACGGAGTCCATGGATTTTGAAACACCTGCGGGTAACAATTTGCTTAACAGAGCAGCCACTGTAGCGTATTCTTCCTTGAACGTGTGGCCTGTTTTTGGTTACACTGGCAATGATATGTTTACCGTTGCTATGCAATGAAGTATTAACACCATCTGGAGCTTTTCTGTGCACCACTGTACATACCAGGCAACTCTGATCACCTACCGCCCCAATGAAGGTTAGGAGTATCATCCAATATTGTGAGTATAATAACATCGCACTCCTTATTGGTGTGATCCTAATGCACATAAATTATACGGAATAGGTAAGATAAAAACGAAAGAAGGGAAGCCCTATGGGAACACCTAATCTCAATAAATTTGGAGATATGTAACCGAGGGCACGAACCCAATTTTGTTGTAAAGAGCAAAAGGGAGGTCCTAGACTGAACGCTGGGTTCACTGAGTATAGCGGACGAGATATCGGATTGGCAGGTTGACATCGCTCCATCCCTGTCGGACCACAGATGTATCCGCTTCTTCTTGGTGGAGTATAACTGCTTCACTAAGGTAAGTAGGAATATTAAACGTGTCGATTGGACACAATATGAACTAATCAATCAATACAATTTGATTGAGTGTATGCCAGGTGACCTCGGTACCTCTGATCAACTTGACAATGCCACTTCATCGGTAAACCTCTGCAGTCTGCACTCATTTCCGCTCTGTAAGAGGCTTGACCTCTAACAGTTGTAAGTTCCCGTAGGAAAACCAACAACTGATGGACTATGGAACTGGTAGCCTGGAGAACTCAGTTTTAAGTTCTTTTTGCATTTATAAATCCTCTGGTGGGATATGATTAGTCCTGTTATGCTCCAAAGAGCGGGTCATGCTTTGAGCGAGATTCTGGTTCTGCTTTATCTAGCCAATATCTGCCTGAATCATGTTCTTGATACCTGGTTTAACGCGTGCGGCCGTGCCGTCTTTATTCCGAAATTATGCAGCCCATTACTATGACCTCTTTCCATCTGAAAGTTTTGAAGAGACTGGTTTACTGGCATCGGCGTGAGTGCATTGGACTTGTTGAAGGTGCCTTTAGCAACGTCTCTCTGGCAGATATAAGGTCCGCTATATTCAATGCAGTAATAGATCGGGTGCTAGGATAATTCGTCCATGGAAAATTCGTCAGTTTTCTTAATTTATGAATAGAAAGAAAGACATTATTGAAAGTTAACAATATAGATATATAATTGTAGTCGCAAAGAAATCTGGTTAGTTGAAAATAACACATATATTCAGCAGTTATAACTGTTGATGAAACATTCGTTCTATTTAGATAATATATTATGTTATATATATTTTAAAATGGAAAAAATAACTGGATCAAATATTTAAATTGAATGACTGAACTCTTTCAGCTATGGAAAACATAAGCAATACACACAGAGAAAAAATACAACCCATATATTGTCATATCTAATGGGTCATCAATTTATGCTTTGAATCAATTTATTATACGAGTTGGTTAGATTTAATTCATTTTTTTCACGTGTGTTAAATTAGTTTTGACGTGGGGTGTTCATTGTATGGATTGAATCAACTTACTATGAGAGTTAAAAGTTACATTTAATTTCAACGTGTGTTGTAACATGGCTTACTTAATGATACAGCTTGATTTTCTCCCTTTTCGTCAAAAAAATAGAAGGTCAATATTTTCACTTGTAATAAAATTTACATTTTGCTACCAAATAAACCTTTTTTTCATTAATTCAAGTAATATATAGTTTCCTGATAGGTTAAAAATAATTTGAAATATGTTTATGTTATATTTTTATATATATATTAATACTTTAATATGAATCACATTATGAAAAAATATCAATATAGCTGTATAGAGTATCTTAATATAATATATAGCAGTCTGTGTACCGCAATTTTCTCAAAACTCTAACTATAGCTTTGGGAACAGTCATCAATTAAAGCTTTCATCATGTATAGCAACTATTTATTCAGGTTGCTGTTGGTTTCAGTTCACAGCAGTGTACTGCAATTGAAGGCATCACCTCCCAAAATATATAGTTAGATGTTGGGTGTGCTGTGGATATGGTAGATAATTCACCGAGTGATGTGGGCCCAGCCGTGGCAAGCAGATGTGTGGTGAGCCCCAGAGGTGATATGCCGTGAATGTGCAGAGGAAGACTTTAGAATATGTAACCGGACTATGAAGACGACGACGGAGCACGATGCCTCAGACCCGATGCCAAACCAGACCCTAAGTAGGAAAAGAGTAGGAGGAGGAATATCGAAGATGAAAGAATTAATCATACGGCAATGGAAATTTGACTACTTAGCCCAAAAGACAGATACTTTGAGGCAATTGGTAGAGAGAGAAAAGTTAATGTAGTCTTAGTTCAAGATTTTAAACTGGGACAGCAGGATAGGGCACCAGAAATTCCTGGATACTCCTCCATCAGGAAAAACCCGAAAGGCAGTGGCGCAGTACTGTACAGGGGAAAGGGCCTCGTGACCTACGTCAGAAGTAGTGTAAGATGGAAAGATAGAGTATGTGAACTGCAAAGCTATGAAAGCCCAGAAGGTTGTTCTTGGATGATATTCTGAGACAATTTGAAGATCAGACGCTCTTGAGTGCTTTTGTTGATGATCTGGTAATGGTGTGCTCTGAGAGTAACAAAGCAGTAGCATCAAACACTAAGCACGCAGAGATACCGCAGACTCCGATGACTCAATATATACCCCGCATCTGACAGTCCTGGGAAAACTGCTGCCAGCCATCAAATCACCTACTTTCTTGAGGGTGTAATATGACCCATGGCTTACATTCACGGTCCACGTGAAGGACGTGGCTACCAAGATGGAGGAGAGGAGCTGAATCCTCTCTCTGAAACAAAGAGCACACCGGTGTAGGCCTTTGAGATGTGGGTGTTGCTGGACCAATTGAGGCCTGCTTTTAGAAAGATGCTCTAGTGAAGTATGACAGAAGAATGATTGTTGAGAAAGATTGCCCTAGGTGAATAACGACAGCAAATGCAGTGGCCATACGAACGAAGACGAGGGAGGTGACAGAAGATGGTGGTTAAAATCTGTTAGAGTCTTCTAATAATATAAAATATAAAGTTAACGTAAATTATGTATTGACAAATTAGGTGTAAAGTAAATACCTCAAGTGAATCTATTATCATCACGTGATAAACTTATTACGGAATTTTCCAATAGAATCATACCTCTTCACACAATAATATATAACAGAAGAGTTCTTAACCGTCAGGAGTAATGTGAGATCTGAGGTCTAGTTTATAGGAGCTCTGCTCCTAGGTGATCGCCAGTTGTCTCTCGCCGTCTCGCGGTGTGTGACCGTGTGTCTGTAACTTAAAAACGGTGTATCTTAAAAAGACACAGTAATAGATTCTTTTGAGAAAACCGTGGGTTGGAACAATAACCATTAATCTATATACAGTATTTATAAGTGTAAGAAGTGTTGTATCCTTACCCTTACTTAGCACTCCATACTTATTGAAGTATATTAAGAGACCGCTAAGTGATTAAACTATCCTACATAGTGCTCAATACTTTAAAAGTATTTAGGAGTGAACTAAGTAGTAATCGTCCGTCCGTATGGGTTTTAGACGGCTAACAAACGTACAGTGAATGAAATATAACATTCAATAATTAACCACTAACAATCGCTAATAAAAAGCAAGACGGCACTGTCCAGGTTGTGCGGAGCGGGAGCGGAGGAATAATCTGCAAGACATATTATGGGTGCATACCTCGTAGTTGGAGGACCTGAGGAAGAGACACAGCCCCTAGCCGAAGATATGGTGGAACTTATAAAAACCCGGTCCCGATGAAAGCGATTCTCAGCAGTATGCGGTGGCTTTTCTCAGCAGTATGCGGAGTCGTTTCTCAGCAGTTTGTGGAGTCGTTTCTCAGCAGTTTGCGGAGTCGTTTCTCAGAAATTTGCGGTGGCGTTTCTCAGCAGTATGCAAAGTCGTTTCTCAGCAGTATGCAGTGGCATTTCTCACCAGTATGTGGTGGCGTTTCTCACCAGTATGTGGTTGCGTTTCTCACCAGTATGTGGTGGCGTTTCTCAGCAGTATACGGTGGCATTTCTCAACAGTATACGGTGGCGTTTCTCAACAGTATGCGAAGTTGTTTCTCACCAGTATGCGAAGTTGTTTCTCACCAGTATGTGGTGGCGTTTCTCACCAGTATGTGGTGGCGTTTCTCACCAGCATGTGGTGGCGTTTCTCAGCAGTATACGGTGGCGTTTCTCAACAGTATGCGAAGTTGTTTCTCACCAGTATGTGGTGGCGTTTCCCAGCAGTATACGGTGGCGTTTCTCAGCAGTATACGGTGGCGTTTCTCAACAGTATGCGAAGTTGTTTCTCAACAGTATGCGAAGTCTTTTCTCAGCAGTATGCGGAGGCGTTCCTCAGCAGTATGCGGAGGCGTTTCTCAGCAGTATGGGGTGGAGTTTCTCAGCAGTATGGGGTGGAGTTTCTCAGCAGTATGGGGTGGCGTTTCTCAGCAGTATTTCATCGAGTAATTGTTTCAAAATCTTTTCGATTCAAAGTTTGAGCTATAATGCATTCTTGCATGGTCTTCCTTTGGTAATTGAAAAACTGCTCCTGTACTCTTCCCATGATGTTTAGAACGGCACTAGGACTTTCCCCGCCGGATCATTCCCCGCCGGAATTTTCCTCGCTGGATCATTCCCCGCCGGACTTTTCCCCGCCGAATAAAATAATTGTATTTTGGGCTATTAAATTATAATTTTGATAAAACAAACCATTTATCAATAGAAGACACATTTTATTAACAGACTTTATATATATTTTAAGACTGTACATTCGTAAATTTGTATAGAATTAAGATATGATACAAAGTTCAAAACATTATGGCAATTCTAATGGATTGAAAAATGTAGCAATTTAGTCTAAAAAGCTGCAATTAATTCAGTTTATTTCTGCTCTAAAGTTATACACATCGCAAATATATTATTTTCTTTGTCAGTTGTTACTAAAAATGTTCATCTATTTACTTCTAGTTCAAATATATACTTATCCAGAAGTATATATTTATTTGTTGCTTATTAATTTGAGAATTAATATAATAGAGTACAGAATTAATAATCCTACTATATATTTTTTATTACACATTATATTGGCTTTTTTATAATGTCTTTTTTTCTATTATGCTTATTCAATATTTATTACTTAAAGAACTTACAATGAATTATCCATTATTATGAAAATACGTAAGTTAGAGTGTAGAAATCCTTAAATCAAGACTTTTCAAGTAGTCAGATTTGAGGACGATTTAGATATAAAGTCGTACATTTTTTTCGAAAAGTCTCCAAAGAAAACTAATTATCGAAAGAGTAACTGCAAAACGGGTTCGTTTCAAGGAGTTGGTTAGTGACCAATTTCCATGCAACAAAGTTTAAAAAAAATCCAAAAAATTGGCTAGTTGCAATGGCAGACTTTGATTTACAATTTAACGGCAATAGATTTATTGGTCAAACCCTTTTTTTTCAAAGAAAAAACGAATTGAAAATTCTTAATATTATATTGTCTCCCAAGGTTTAAATTAAAAACAATAGACGGGAAAAAGTCCGGCGGGGAAAAGACCGTCGAGGAAAAGTTCAGGCGGGGAAAAGTCCGGCGGGGAATAGCCCGTTTCCCGTTTAGAACAATCGATTACCGAACACTTATTAACCATTTTCCAAAGTAGAATATTCCAAAATGCAGCAGAAAATAAACTTGAAGTAAATTCCGAATTCAATCTATTATGAATGATCTAGCAGTATCCTGACTACCGATTGTTCATATATGCATTAAAATTATCTTAGTTTTCTAGAATTTAATAAATAAATGTGTTGAGTCAAATTATAAATTATTACAGAAAGCAGTTGCAACGATGCAGAAAAATACAGACCTATTTTTTTGACGAAAAGGCAGAAAATCAGGCCGTATCATTAAATAAGCTATGGTTGTAACAACTATGGCAGAGTGTATTGTAGTAACTCACAAAGACTGTTAATCCAATGTATCTGGTGTATAAACTAAGTTACTATGAAATTTGGCGCTATTTTTAAATTTCAAGTTTAGGAGTGAGTCAAAATCACTTTTGTTTTAACCAATGTCAATTTAACTAATTTTAAGCAGTACCTGCAACTCACCAAGAAGTTAGGGGCAAAATCAAACCATTCATATAAGTCAAAACAAAGCAAATTTGATGCTGAAACAAAGCAAAAAATTCTGTTTCAATCGGGGTTTTAAGTCCATTCGCAAAAAACTCTACCCAGAAAGTATACATATTTTACAGTAAAAAAACTGTAAAGTATACAATTTGTATAGTAAAGTAAACACGCTGATGACGTACTGCTGCTATCTACTGGGATAAACTCTTTCACAAGTATTCAGTCCAGGAAGGTTTGGTGACTGTTGAGTACTGGGTCAGAGAATCTGGAATCTCGTTGTTCAATAATAAAACTTTCGTCACTATGTCTACATGTAAACGCAAATAGAGTGCTATATCCAATACATGCCTCCTACTACGCAGGCGAGAAGAGGAACAAGATTGGGGCTTTCCCCGCAGGTCATGATGCGGATTTTCACTACTATAATCTGACCCACTGTGAGCTACGCTGTTACGGCTTGGGAGGCGGAGCTGGAGACTCGGATATGCGATCTGAAGCTGTCTTCATTGTCGCAGAAACTCGTATTGGCGTTTCATCAACATATCCGGGAGCGCCTAAAGCGGTTCTAGGACAACTGTTATGTTATATATTATAATTTTGTATTGGGTGATTGTAAACTTAACCCTAGTATCCTAGCCATAAAAAGTTTGCTCAGTATCCTAGGGACTGGTTCGTGCGCGCCAGTCCTCACTAAAACTGTTATGAAATCTTAACAAATTGACTTTTTAATATTTTCTCTTCATAAAAACCGTTATTTGATATTTACACATCCATTGGCAAATGCCAAATAAGAATTATTTATTAATTATAAAATTACCAAGCAAAGATAAGAAACAAATATTTGTTAAATTTTCTGACTATTTGTACAAAAAGCCATTTTCACTACCCATCAATAATATCCTTCTAACATTAATAAAAATGAATAAAACTTAATGAAAATTGATTGTGGTTGGAGAAAGGTTTAGCAATAAAAAAAGAGACTAGAAAGATACATGTACCTTCAATAGTTTTTGAAATATACTAACTTAAATGTTTTGTTCAGTTTTTTTTTTCGAGAATAAATGCTCATAATATGAGTATCTTTCCATCTATTACCTTCTTTTTTGTATAGTCGTATGTATTTATGTTGAAAAGTAAAAGTCATGAAAAGACAACTGCCAAATCGGTTTAAATATAAAGTTATTAATATTTTTCAAAGAGGACTGTTGCGCTCGGACTCAGGGAAGTATATTATTATTTTAATTTAAACATTTAGTATAATAATGTTGTTCGTATAGTCAGAAATTGTGAACGAAGAAGCATAAAATTTAATATTGACGGTAGATTCAAAATTAAAAGTTGAAGTATACTAAATTTTATTCATTTTTGAAATCATTTTCTTTCGCATTTAACCCCTTAAATAATCAAATGTTCACAAAAAAGTTACAATCTATATATTCAAATTTGCTTTTTAAACATTTCAGAATACAAAGAATAGTACAAACACAATCTGTGCAGATTAAAATTTCCAGTGAGTGTGATTGATAATAATTTTCCACTGGGTTAATTGATGTTTAATATTTTTTGTTTGTGAAAACTTCATTGCTTTTAAGTTAAGTAGTAATTATTTTATTTATTTGTTAAAATTTTTCTTACAAATAATACTTTACTTGGTAACTTTATAATTTGAATTTATTTTTCTATCGTTACTTTATTTCCAGCTGTCTTATAAACATTTTAAAAGTATCAAAATATCAGAATTGTTGTTACTCAAATATTTTATATTAAATTTGTTATTAAACTAGTAACAAACCAAAATTGCAATTAACCCATACATGATAAATTTTGCGTGAACGCATCTCTTCAATAATAATATGCAAAATCACACTCACTGGAAATTTTAATCTGCACAGCTTGTGTTGGTACTATTCTTTGTATTCTGAAATATTTGAAAAGCAAGTTTTCCGTCTATAGATTGTAACCTTTTTGTCAACCAGTTGATTATTTTAGATGTTAAATGTGATAGAAATGATTGTAACAAATAATTTTTTTTAGCATTACTGAATTATTAATTTCTGATAATTGATAAGAAAGGTTGTCAAAGACTTTAGTCGCTGACCCGAAGGAAACTTCACTTTACCTTGCTAATCCTAACAGGGCACGGGAACATTGGATCCCATAACAGGACTGCTTGAAAATGAACCAATGATACTTGCAGACGATGTAGTCTTGGCCCAGAGACAAGAGCTCAGATTGTTGAAGAGTTTCTTTCTTATCACATGACAAGGGACTTCACTCTGGATGAATCTCCAATGAACCTCCACAAAATTACCAGGACTCTCAGCTTCTCGCTTCTTTCTACTTTTCTCGAAAGAATTGAGAAGCTGGAAGATTTCAATTACTAGCTTTTAGATCGGTTCAATATGGATTCAGAACATATGGCCCCGCCCGCGGCCTGAGTGCTCACTCGCCCTCCCAACGGCGAGCGAGGATCCCCCATTAATAATAATAATTGAACATAATCAAAAATGGAAAACGCTTTTGTTGTTTGCTCTAATTATTGGGAGGGGGGATGCATTTTCAGGCTATATAAAGCATTTGCACTATTTGATTGGTGTAACATTTCTGTCAGAAATATACAGTTTTGGGTCGGTTGTTCGCGCGGGAGGGTCGTGAAGAATGATTACGTACGAAATCTGTAGTTAGACTATAATACACTCTCATCCTCTTATTTACATCTATTATCAGTCATGTAGCTTCATATAAATTATTTTTGATCATAAATAATGTGTAGTGAAATTAATTTTTATAACCGATATTTTTTATCATCTAAATTCTAAAGTATACAATCCAGCTGACAGAAGCAGCAGCTAATTTTAATGGGATCGAAATACTTAAAAAAAATGGAATGATTGTTCAGAAATTTGCAAGGTATGTGTAACTTCGTGAAGAAAACACATTTTGTTCGTGTATCTTTTTCGATTTTGGCTAGATTTTATAAAAAAAATCGTGAATTTCATAATAATAGAGGTCTGTAAGGATATAATTATGCTAGAATAAAAACGAAGACAGCTTTAGAATCCTTGTAACATTTCGTTTTCTTTCCCGTTTTATTTTGATAAATTAGTTTTGATAATTAATTAACAATTTGAAAAAAAAAATATGCTCGTAATCTTCAAAAATTTGGGACATGATAGCCCTACTACCTGAAGACCCTTTTTTAGCATAAATATAATATAATGGTGATTTTCACCGAATTTTATGGGTCGATCCCCTAGAGCCGAATTTAAGCCTACTAACTATCGTAAAAGTAATGGTTTCCAAGATATTAATTATCCTGTATATTATTATTAATATTAGGTGTTTGAAAGACGTGCCTATCCATTGCAAGGAGGAGATGAAGAAGTTGAAAAAAGATACATAAGCAACCTGCAGAAAAAGAGCGTTAAATTAAACAAAAACTTAAAAACTACAATAGAGTAAAAAAGGAACCTGGAGGTAGCGTAATCATACCTCTGTAATCATACCTAAGAATATATAAACAAATAAAATGGAAAACTGTAAACGTAATATATACTATAAAGTTCTAAACCTAACAACATACATTGTTTTTAAATTATCATTTTACCACTCACTTTATATGCTCCGTATGCAGAAGTAGTGATCAACATATTTCTGATGTAGCGCCACCCACTCGAAACTGTATACCAAGGTATATTTTCAGTTTCTTTCTTTAGGTACGAGTTCATATCAAATACGATATCATAAGTCAGTCTACCAGATCTTGCTAAAGCGAAAGCATCATTCAAAAGTTGAGCTCTGTTTGTGACTGCAATTACATTGTGATCGTTCTTGAGCTGCTCGACAATCATCTTCCAGTTATTAATGTCGTAGTTGACGTGATAAAAGCCTGTCTGCTGCTTGTTGAAGATCACCCAGTTGCCTGCAGAGGGAAGCCCCATGATATTTTTGGTGGATTCGCTGACTGACATCCATGTAGAAGGTTTGGTGTCATTGAAAGAAGGGTTTTTCTTTGAGGCGAAGTTTAGAGGCACCCACCATTTATAATCGAGATGATCAGTGGATTTCTCAGTTTTAGAAAGGAGGAACCGTTCCTAAAAAATGAAATTATACACAATTTCATGCTGAACTAATATCACTATTATCAAATGAGCGGGCAACTATAAATTCTCCAAAAGATCATGAAAATCAAATCTATATTTGAATCTATGAACCTGTTTTACAGTAGCACTTCCATCACCATTGACCATTACATCTATCACAGGGAAACCCTTCTGCAGTGTCCAGGTATCCATTATTATCTTAACTGTCAGATAATCTGGTAGAGAACCGTCTTTGTGGGCTTGATATGTCAGGAACTGCCAGATATTGTCTATTTTGGCACCCTTGTACTTGCTAGAGAGTAAGTTGAAGGTAAATTAAATAAATTACCAATATAAACAGACAACAAACAAACAAAAAATACCCTTGCAAACAGACAACGAGGTAATCTAATGATTTTTCAAATCGCATATATGTGCCTAACAGATTGATTAAACAATTGAACTATCACATTCTTTGAATTAGTAAGTATTTTCTTCCGGTGTTTCTTCGGTTGGTAATATTGTAGGTACTTTCTCGCTAGCCAGAAAAGCAGACAGGAAACGGTAATGCATTGAAGCGTATACACCAAAAGCAGGCGGTTGAGCGGACAGGCGCGGTTAGCAAAGCTGCTAGCTGTTGTCGTGAGATGCTATCGTTTGCTGTTCATTTTGAGTTTGACCGCTGCTGTGTAGGCAACCAGATGTGCGATAACTTCCTTGATTAGTGTATACAGAAACGTCAAAGAGAAAGTTTGTGAACACTCGCTATGGATTGGTACTGAGCAACTGATATACGAAGTATTAGGATACTCAGCTATCAGGCGTGCATAGGAACCTAAACATAGCGACAAAAATTATATATCAACCAAATGGAGCAAAATTGGACAGAAATTAGGAACTACTGGTGAGTTTTATTATATATAAACCAATGAACATGCTTATACATATGACCGTATTTTAATTTGAATTATATACCATTACGTTTCTGCATGTTGCTCCCAGTAGGTATTTAAAATGGGTCATTATTGGCGGAATTTATAAATAAATGTGATTATTACCAAACACTGCTTGATCAACTACTCGCAGCGTGTTGAGCACACTGTTTAACTGCCTGTCTACCCGCCTGCCTGCTTGCGAAACTGCTTTTAGCTATGACATTTTTTTATGAAATATCAAAAATTCATACAAAAAACTGATATATATTTTAAATAGTTTGAGATTTCAGAACAAGCCGCATTTTATGTCGGAAATCATCATTATATCAGATATGGGTTTTCTGAAAAAAATATTATTTTGTTCTATATTCTCGTATGACACGGTAAAGTACAAAAAGTAAAGTATTCAACTTAATTTTATCATTTTTGATATAACTAAATTAACTTTTTGGATATTACATTAATGAACTAGTCCAGCAATAAGATGATGAGTTGATGACTATTCAAATGTAATTTGAAGGAAGCTATTGCAATTACTCACAAGTGTTTAAGATATCTGACGAGCCCATTGCGAAATGTAGACTCCCCAAGGAAATGGTTCATCATGCGGATGATAGATGCACTCTTGTATATACAGAACCTCTTGATCACGTCAGGATGAACGACAGGAGCACTGACAGGATTAGATGACTCCTTATTATTTAAAAATAAACCAAGATGGTGGACGCTGTACACAAAATCTTCTTTCATGTTCCAATAGGGTTCGACCTGTTATAAATATACAGTAAAAATTAAATAATTAATAGTGAGATTCTTCCACTAGGTATACAAATCATTGCTATATCGCACCATACGTAGTTTTTCCCTGCAAACATTTCCACATGGCATACACATGGATGCCATGTGGTTGGATGGTTATAATATGGCAATACGTTTTTAAGATGTATCATCCACATTGAAACAACCTAAACACTAAAATAACACATGTTAACCATGTGTAATTTACCACATTACAACCACTTATCAATTACCATTTCAATAACAGATGTTAACCATGTGGTTACGCAATATCATAACCTCATGTTTAATACAATACTGAAACCATGTTATAGATATTTAATTATAAACATAAAACATGGTAATTGAAACGTGGTTTTGATGTGGTAAATTAAATACATATGAGTAACATCTGTTATTGAGATGGTAATAGACATGTGGTTTTAATGTGGTAAATTACACATGGTTAACATCTGTTATTGAAATGGTCATTGACATGTGGAATTACAGTAGAACTCCACTATAGTCAACTCCTGTATAGTGAACCATCCTGTTTAGTAGAACCCTGTTTAGCGAACTAATTTTATAGTGAAAATATTTAGTTTAGTTTGCCACAAATTGCCTTGTTTTCTATGAATATCTATATAGTAAATTAGTTGTATTTCATTAAAGTTCTTCCAGTACAAATTATCTTCAACGAAATCATGTGTAGTGATCGGTTCTGATATCTAGAGTACTGAGAAATTAATTACAGTAAAACCTCGTAGTAGACCAGCCTCCTAGTAGACAAACCTCCTATTAGAGTAAGAAATTTTTTAAACTTTACTGGAAAAAACCTCGTACCAGACTAAACACAATTTTTTGTTAACAAACAGTTATTCTAGTGTAAATATTACAAGGAATTATTATTACAATACTGTTTTAAAGATAAATCTCTGATTTGAATAATGTATTATATTTATTTATGCTGTTTTTAGGATAAACATAAGGCAAAATTCGATTCAGATTTAATGGTAGAGTCTATGCTAAAAAAATTGATGTATAAAGTTATAGAAAACTAGATACAGTGAAGATTATTATAATTTCATATAATGGTGATTTAATTGAAAAAAAAAATATTTTATTAATTTTAATTGAAGTAAAAAAATTCATACTGTTTCTAAATTTGTTTCCCTTCAAAATTGGTATGCTAGTCACCATTAATTTGGCATTAAAGTTATCATAAACAAATATAGCTATCGAAATATTAAAGTCACCGCTTTACTTTTAGAGAAAACGATTTTGGTCTAAAAGGAAACTAATAAAGTGAGTTTCTTACTAGACCAAACAAACTTGGAACGTAACTCTGGTCTACTACGAGGTTTTGCTGTACACTGAATAATGAATATATTTGAAAAAGAAAGAAAATAATTTATGTAGTCTGCTATGATAATGCTAGTTTTCTATACAACTCTTATATCATATACACTCAACAGCAAGGGTGGGCAAATGCAGTACTCATTGCTATTTTGGCACTCAGAGCGGCACTCGTACCCAACAGGGAAAAGGTGCTTATTTTCTTCCAAAGAAAATTTAGAATATTTAGCCCTGACTGCTTTATAAATTACCAAGACATATAATATAAAAGAGTACCTTGATAGTTTGATAGTCAATTTTATACGTTAATAAGGTATTTTTAGTTTATTGTTAAAGTAGTGCCGGTGTTTAAAAAATTAACTTCTGACTCTTCTTATCTGCCCAGGCAGCAAGCATTATTCATGGGATATTAAAGGAATAACCCAGGGAAGAAGGATATATTCCTGGGATATTCACTTAATATCCCAGGAATAAATCCTTGTTGCCTGGGTAGATCAGTTATTCTTACACTGGTAATAATTTGTGCAATCATTTTTAATTCCTTTTTTAATAAGTTGGGAAGCCATTGTCATTTATCCTGTGATTTTATGAATTAGTTATTAATTTTTTATTACTTAAATGCAAAACAACTTATTTTTTATTTTTATTGTGAAAAAAGAAAAGTATAATCATATATCATTTATTAATTGCTTTTAATTCAAATAATAAATATACTACAAATATTTATGTTCCAAATATGTACGATTGTACGTACCTCAATAAAATCTACCCCCCCCCCCTACCTCATTTTAATAACTCAGTATCCCCTGCAATTTAAAAAAACGAAAAGAAAGTGGAAACGGCACTGTTATTCCATATTTTGGCACTGAAAAACACAACATGTGCCCTCCCCTGCTCTAAAGTGAGGTAAATCATCTAAAGTGAATATAAATTTATTAATAATAACTTAAAAAGCTACTTCTATCATGTCCAGGATGGCTCAGTGGATATGTCGCAGACTGAAAACAACAGCAAACTACAGGGACCCCAGTTCGATCCCGGAAACATCACTTCATTTCTTTCCCCATTTCTTCCAATTTAATTTGTATATAACAATATGTAACATTAAACTAAATAATATACAGGTGAATTACATATACACTATATACAGTAAAGTAAGAAATAACAATAAAATTAGTATGATCTTTTTGATTTCTTGACACATGGTACTGATATGTGTTACATATGGTATTGATATGGGTAACATCCCAGCTAACCAAAAGCTGTTTGTCCCACGTCTTAAGACGTCTGATACCCCTCGCCATAGAGGGATTTAAGATGTGGGGCAAGACGTGGGTCGGGGGACATCAGACGTCTTGCAGACGTTTAACCCTCTTCATTTGCACAGGGGTCCCCCTCTGCAGGACGTCTGATCCCACGTCTTGTCCCCCTCTGACAAAGGGGGACATCCACCTGTCCCACGTCTTACTCTACTCCGACCCTCGCTATAGAGGGATTCAAGACGTGGGACCCACGTGGGATAGAGTGCGGATGTCCCTCGCTATAGAGGGAAGAGAGAAATAAGACGTGGGACCCATGTGGGACAGAGTGCGTATTCAAGACGTTGGTCAGAGAGGGAATATCCCCCTCTGCATGACGTGGGACAGAGTGTGGATGTCCCCCTCTGCAAGACGTAGGACAGAGTGTGGATGTCCCCCTCTGAAAGGGGACATATCTCTCTTCTGCTCAAACTACTTCGGTTAATTGGGGTACATAAATATGTATAAGAAATAAAAAAGATCATACTAATCATTATTGCATTTTCTTACTATATTGCATATAGTGTATATGAACATTTGGCTGTATATCAATTATTTTAATATTACATATTGTTATATACAAATTAAATGGGAATAAATGGAGAAAGAAATGTAGTGGTGATCTCGGGAATCGACTTGAGGACTGTAGTGTGATCTACATACTATTGAAGTCTGCGACGCTACCACTCGGCCATCCTGGACATGGTAGAAGTAGTATTGGAACGATCTTTATGCAACTTGATAACTTGCGTGCTTCTTAAAGTTATTTTAAATAAATATAATTTAATATTCTACATTTTGGTATCTTTTTTTATTTTTTAATGTAAATGATAAGAATGTGTATAAAGTTATTTATTAATATTTGTATTGATAATGTTAATTAATGTTATTAACTACCTAATTACCTATAACTGTTAATTAAACTTACCTATAGTTACCTACTGGTGATATCACTACCTTATACCTATCTAGTTACCTACAAGTATTTATTAATAATTACCTAGTAACCTACAAAAGATAACCACCAATCTAGTACCTACTAGTGGTTATCACTACTTACCTAGTTACCTATTACGTAGTATTTATCAGTACCTACTTAGTTACCTACATTACTGTTTGTCAATACCTACCTAGTTACCTACTGGTGTTTATCAATGCCTACGTACCTGGTTACCTACAACTGCTTATCAATACTTAATTAGTTACCTTCTTGTGTTTAACAATACCTACCTAGTTGTCTACAACTGTTTATAAATACCAATTTAGGTCCTAGTTACCTACTAGTATTCATCAATACCTACCTACTTACCTACTAGTGTTCATCAAAACCTACCTAGTTACCTACTAGTGTTCATCAATACCTACCTAGTTACCTACTAGTGCTCATCCTACTTCTGTTCATAAATAATACCTAGTTACCTACAACTGTTTGTCAGTACCTTCATAGTTACCTACTAGTGCTCATCAATACCTACCTAGTTACCTACTAGTGTTCATCAATACCTACCTAGTTACCTACAACTTTTTGTCCATACCTACCTAGTTATCTATTAGTGTTTATCAATGCTTACCTAGTTACCTATAACTGTTTGCCAATACCTATCTAGATACCTACCAGTGTTTATCAATACCTACCAACCTAGTATACCTACTAGGTAGTGTTCATCAATCCGTAACTACTGACCTACTACCTAGTATTATTCATCAATGCCTACCTAGATACCTACATCTGTTTATGAATACCTACCTAGTTATGATACGTAAATAAAGCTTGAGATAGATATACCTATTTGGTATAACTCTTTCCCGCGTAAAACAGATGAGGGACAGAGAGGAATATCCCGCGTGGGACAGACGTGGGACAGAGAGGGATATTCCACGTGGGACAGAGAGGGACATCCCACGTGGGACAGAGAGAGACATCCTGCGTACTTTTTCCCGCGTAAAACCGACGATGGACAGAGAGGAACATTCCGCGTGGGACAGAGAAAGACATCCCACGTGGGACAGACGTGGGACAGAGAGGATATTCCGCGTGGGACAGAGAGGATATTCCGCGTGGGACAGAGAGGGACATCCCACGTGGGACAGACGTGGGACAGAGAGGGACATCCCGCGTGGGATAGAGAGGGATATCCCACGTGGGACAGACGTGGGACAGAGAGGGACATCCCGCGTACTTTTTACATCGTGAAACAGACGAGGGACAGAGAGGGACATCCCCCGTGGGACAGACGTGGGACAGAGAGGGACATCCCACGTGGGACAGAGAGGGACATCCCGCGTGACACAGACGTGGGACAGAGAGGAACATCCCGCGTACTTTTTACCGCGTAAAACAGACGAGGGCCATCCCCCGTGGGACAGACGTGGGAGAGAGAGGGACATTCTGCGTGGGACAGAGAGGGACATCCCACGTGGGACAGAGAGGGACATCCCGCGTGGGACAGAGAGGGACATCCCGCGTGGGAAAGACGTGGGATGTGAGTGGGATTTAAGGCGTGGGACATACGAGGGACATCCCGCTTGTGTAAGACGTGGGACGTGTGTGGAATTTCAGACGTTGGAAAGACGTGGGATTTCAGACGTCTGGAGACGTCTAAAATTCCCCGTCCCTCTCTGTCCCTCGCTAGCGAGGGATATCCCTCTCTGTCCCACGCGGGACAGAGAGGATTGGTTATCTGGGATATGGTTGATATGGTTAACATATGGTACTGATATGGGTAACATATGGTACAGACAAGAGTAACACATGGTACAGTTATGGGTAACACATTGTACTGATATGGGTAACATATGGTACAGACATGGGTAATATATGGTATTGATATGGGTAACATACGTTATTGATATGGGTAACATATGGTATTGATATGGGTAACATAAGGTATTGATATGGGTAACATTTGGTACAGATATGGGTAACACATGGTACAGATATGGGTAACATATGGTACAGATATGGGTAACATTTGGTACAGATATGGGTAACACATGGTACTGATATGGCCATAATGGGTAACATATGGTACAGATATTGGTAACATATGGTACTGATATGGGTAACATATGGTACAGATATGGGTAACATATGGTACAGATATGGGTAACATATGGTACTGATATGGGTAACATATGGTACAGATATTGGTAACATATGGTACAGATATGGGTAACATATGGTACAGATATGGGTAACCACATGTATAACTTTTTATTGTTGGTATCACCTTTTGCTGTCTAAATGGGTGCATACAAAATTGGAAGCAAAATTTAAGAAATGTGAATTTTCATCCGCAGAGCAGAAAACGGGAGAGCGGCTGCGGCAAAGACTCGCGGTAGTCACCTCGAGCAGAGTGTGTAGGTGTTGTGTGGGGGTGGATTGTGTACAACCAGTGGCAATGCGGAGTGCAGTGATTTGTGTGCGTTGAATAGTCTGTAGGTGGGCGATGTCAGGTGACCTATCGATATGTGAGCGTAAGTGTGAGAATGGGTCTTATATACTGTTTGTAGAGTGTTGTTATGTTTTCCTTGGAATGTTCTGTTTCAGAGGACATTCAGTCTCCTTTTTTCTCTATTGTTGATGTAATGTGCTGTTTGACGAATCGGCAGCACCTCAGAGTTGGTTTCAGAGTTACTTAGAAAGGCAAGAAGCCGATAATGAAAGAAAGAGGAAGAAGGAAGAGAAATAAATTATCTACATAAAACACAGATGTTTAGAGCTTCAAGAAGATCAGATGTGAATACTGAATGAGTCTCTCTCTACGCGAAGTGGTGCAGTCAACATGTCTCATCCAGTAACAGCTGAAGGACATCACCACAGAACTCAATGCTACCTTGCAGCTACTAAACCGTCTTAACTGAAGGCTGACGTTTCATTCAGTCAATTTACTAGTTGGGGAGTATCATGAAATGATCATTCTATGGTACAGAAAATGGAAGACATGCCGATTGGAATTCAATTGGCATACTTGAGGAGTTGCATGTCATTTGAAACGAAAGCACTGGTGAAATGTGCAATAGGCATCAGTAATGATGATGAAATATCCGTTATAGAAACGCTGGGCAGATTACAACAACACCTGCGTTCAAAGCGCAATATTGCAATTGACAGGGAAAGAAAGCAATAAAACGGTGAATCTTTAGACCAATTCTTCGTTGCAGTCAAGAAACTGTCAGCATAAGCAGACATGTGTGCTCATTGATTGCGAGGAGCAACGCTTGGTTACGAAAGTGATGTCTGGTGTAAAAGACAGGGAACTACGCCAGAAACTGCTAGGTATAAATTCATTTCCAATCTTGCAAACTGTTATTGAATATTGCAGAGGTCATGAATCGCCAATTAAAGATTCAGAAAATCTTTCAGGCAGTAAGAAAGTAGCCAAAGTCTCTGAAGATAGGAAACGAGATTTTGGAAGAGACTCACTGAAAGAAAGTAAAAAGCATTGCAAGAAGCAGCTTCAGTATGGAAAATGTCCAACAATGAAATTCCCATGCAAAAATAGCAACAGGACTGGACATTGGATAAAGGTAAGTATTGTAAAGCACAGAAGAAAGAAGAAGCAAGAAAGTGTTCGACGGGAAATATTAACTCTCTCAGAACTGCTAACTTGCTCAGCACCACCGTGAGAAATGAAGAGAAGAAAACTTCATCATTGGTGCAAATAGAAATTGCAGTTGGAAACAAAATCGAATTTTTCTGGTATACCTGATACAGGAGCAGAAATTACTGTTGCAGGTAGAAGCCTTCTAAAGAGACTTAATGGTTAATGTCAATCATAGACATCTGAAAAAGTCTAACGTGAAACTAACTGCAGCAATATTCGTACGTATGCATGTATATCAGCTGTGATTAAGTTGAAGAACATTGCAATAGAAGAGGAAATAATAATATGCGACTATCAGCACGATTTGCTGTTATCATATGATGCTTGCAAGAGACTAAAAATATTGCATCCAGATTTCTCTAGTCAATTGAATACTGTGTCAACATCCAAGGAACCTTCAGGATTGGAACTAAGCAAGATAAGGGATAAATTGTTTGATGAATACCCAGACGTGTTTCAAAAAGACAAGCTTAGCGCTATGATAGGTTTACCAATGAAAATTCACTTGCGTGAAAACGATTTAGTATTTACCGTACTCGATTAGTACTACTCGTCCAATACCATTTTCTCGGCGGCAAGAAGTAAAAGAAAATTTGGACGAAATGCTGTATCAGAATGTAATTGCTCCAGTTTGTGACGAAGTAAACGAATGGAGTCTTCCCATGGTAGAGGTAAATAAGCTAAAAGGCAGGATACGGATATGTGTTGATCTCAATCAACTGAATAAACATATCCAGAGACCAATTTACCTAACGAAGCTGTCACCAATATCGCCAGTAATGCAAAATATTTTACCACGCTGGACGTTAAAAGTGGATATTGGTAAATCGAGCTCGAAGAAGAGGCTCAGAAACTGACAACATTTTTAACTCCATGGGGACGTTTCAAATTCTTGCGAGCCCCGAAGGGACTGACCTCCACCGGTGACGAATACTGCAGACGAGGAGACGCTGCTATTGTAGATTTGGAAAATGTTGAAAAGGTCATAGATGACGCAGTCACATGCAGCTCAACATTTGAAGAACATGTTGATCTGCTGAAGAAATACTTGGATTGCTGCAGAAGGAGTAAGATTACTCTAAATTCATCAAATATGTATTTGCACAAGAAGAAATGAAATACGTGGGATACCAAATATCAGGCACAGAAATCGCAGTAGATCCTGAAAAGATTGAGGCTATCATGAAGTTTCCTCAACCAAAATCAGTTACCAATTTGATGTCCTTTCTTGGTTTGGTTAATAAGTTAGGAAAGTTCAGCAGAGAAGTGAGCTCAGCTGCAGGACCTCTCAGAGAGTTGTTGAAGAAGAATTCAACATTCTTATGGCTACCAGTACATAATGAAGCATTCCAAAAGACTTAGGTAGCATTTTATAAACCACCTGCAGTTCCTACAATTATTGAAAAAGATGCTTCGAAGCTTTATGGAATTGGATACGTATTATTGCAGCAACATGGAAAAGAATGGAAGATGATACGTTATGGCTCACGATTTTAACGGATACAGAGACAAGGTACTCAATGGTAGAATTGTAGCTTCAAGTCGCAACATGGGCTGTGAACAAATGTAGGATTTATCTGCTAGGAATGGAATATTTTACTCTTTTAGTTGATCACAAGCCTTTGGTATCAATCCTTACCTTAAAAAGACTCCATGAGATAGAAACATAAGACTTCAGAGATTAAAAGAGAAACTGAGTTATTACATCTTCACAACTGAATGGGTAAAATGAACTTTACACAAGATACCAGATGCTCTGTCTTGAAATCCAATCGTTGACTCAAACGAAAATGAAGAAAGTTTTCCCCTCAGTAGATGCCTTAGATCCATTCTATTCAGAGAGAATATCAGGATGATCCACATCTAGATGAGCTAAAAAAAGCAGCTGATAAGGATACAAAATATCAGGCATTAAAAAAATTGATCGTTACTGGTTTCAACAACATTATAGAAAGAAAGTAATGGACTCCTGATCTGCGTGCTTACTGAAACATTAGATATTTAGATATGAGCTATCAGTGGAAGGAGCATTGATACTGTATAGTCATCGTCTTGTTATACCTTTAGAATGCAGAAAGTGTTCTGATGAAAATTCATCTTGCACTTCAAGGATTAGAACGTACAAAGAGCGGAGCGCGACAAACTGTATATTGGCCTTATCTGAACAGCGACTTAACTAACATGATATCTCCATGTTTACCTTGCCAAGAAAACAGAGCGACTCAGACAAAGGAGCCAATGATTATTGAATCAGCTCCGTCGCAAATCTTTGAAGATGTCACTGCAGACTTTTTCTCATACAGTGGAAAGATTACTTGGTTTATACAGATTGACTTTAGAGATGGCCAACTGTATTCAAATTCAACAAAGGACAAACGACTTCATGGTTCCTGATATCAGCAGTCAGCAAGTTTTTGGTTGATCTAGGAGTACCTGTACGATACAGGTGTGACTGCGGACCTCGGTTTTTATCAAGAGATTTCAATCTATTTCTTAAGCGGTGGGGAGTAAACCTCGTGCAGTCAAGTCCATATTTCCCCCCGTCCAACGGTCATGCTGAGGCTCCAGTGAAAGCAATGAAAACTCTTATAAATATAGAGTCTGGTAAATACTTGCAAGGACTAATGGAATGTAGAAACATCCCAAATGAAACAGGATGTTCTCCAGCAGAAGTGGTATTCAGGCCCTCTCTCAGATCAAGGTACCAGCACATCAAAAATCTTTCCAAACCAAGTGGAAGGAAGAGAAGATATGATTTGGATATGACTAAACAGAAATTGAATAAATATTTCGATAGGAGTTCTGTTAGTCAGAAAAATTTGACAGTTGGAACAGAAGTGTTCTTACAAGACCAATATCATTGAAGTGGGATTCGACTGTAACAGTTATTGGAATAGGACAACAATAGGAAATATTTAATAACGTTGTAATATTATGTAAAGTATATTTAATCTGTTAAAATAAGGCCCATACTATACTGGCGGTGCCACCGCCGTGGTGCTACTGCTTTGCTACTGCTTCTCAAAATCCAAAGTATACTAGGCGGTGAGAACGCAGCGTTTCTGCCGCGTTCTCACTGCTTGCAAAGTATACTGGGCTGTGACACCGCGCCAGATACGTTTTGCAGTGTTTTTTGCAGTCTGTATATTAATTTTATTCTGTTAAAATAAGCGGTATTCAATGCACGTAAATTGGATACCAACATTGTATAAGTATCGTCAAGATGCTATAATTCTTAGAATTTATTCTCCAGAAATTCTCTCTTGTTTTATTAACTAAATAAGAACATCACAGTTTCGTTTAAACTTTTTCCTTTGGGACTATGTAAGGGCCCCCGCACACGAGCGTTCTTCGCCGTCCGGCGATTGGCACATGACCCTAAAAAAGCATTAACTCTCGGGTAAGTGGGCACACGAGCGTTCTGTGCCGTCCGGCAGACAGACGGACAATTCTGAACGTAGGGTAATGCGTTCCCTTGACGGCTGGTGACTGCCGCAATACCAGTCATTTCTATTAATTCTACGGGAGGTTGCGCACACGGACGGTTTGTTGCCGCATCTTTCAATGGTAATTGTAAGTAAATAGTAGAGATTGAAACATTTTTATTGAGCATAAAAGAAAGGAACTTTTGTCCCTACATTTTAACAGTCTTTGATTTATTACAAAGAAATAATAAAACGAGAAAACAGAGTTAATTCAGGAATTTCTTTATCGATCAAGCCCTTATGAAGTTAATATAAACTTTTTGAATGAATATGTACCGATACGTATTGGTAACCGATATACGTACCAATAGCAATTACTTTACAATTTTGATCCGTTTAGGTATAGTGTGACTAGTTAGATAGCCAACAGTATGACTAATTAGGTATAGTGTGACTGGTACATGCTACATGTCACTCTCTATGCATCTGAGTTAATTTTCCATTGCGACGCACGCTCGTGTGCCCTGGCCATGCGGCTGCGGAACGCTCGTGTGCGGGGGCCCTAAAGGAGAATATTTTCAGAGCAAACCATGTTATTACTATTGAACTTGAAGAATACTGCCCAAGAAGTTATATCATCAATGAATCAAGATATCCTGAGTGTGGTGATGTTAATTTTTGAGAAACGTATGAAACTGTGGATTGAGCAACAGGGAGGTCATTTTGAGCATTTGATATGGACTAAAAAAATCTTAAAGATATGCTCTATCATGTGGTTTTTAATCTTTCTAGGTGTACTACTCTTTCATTGTTGAGCGTTTACTCTCATCCCTCTGATTTTCATGTTACGCTGTATCACCTCCGATTAATAGTTTCCTTATATTTATTTTTCTGTCTGTCTGTGGTCTGTCACGCTTTGAATAATATTCAGAAATTAGGCTAAATATGTTAAACGGGTAGTAGCATGAATACCAAATCTTATATGAGTAGAATAAATGATTATTACTATAACTGAATTTTAAATTATTTTAAATCTACAGTGTAAGTATATAAAGCGTAAGTATATAAACTAGATATATAAAAGAACTATTTGCAACATCTGTCATAGAGTAACTCTGTGATATAATTATAATATAAGTTATTGGCTTCCTTCTTTGAAATCTTAGTAAATTAATGAAATGAAGAGCGAATGACACGACGAAGAAATTTTGCGTCCTTTTATTTTTCTAGAGCTTTCGAATAAATCAATATTCATCATCAATATCCTGATTTAAACTACTCTGTGATTTACCTTTAACTATATTAAATTTGAAAAAATAATTGTTGAAAAAAGTAAAAATAGGATATTGATAATGAATATTGATTTATTCGAAAGCTCTAGAAAAATAAAAGGGTGATATTTTCCTTCGCCGTGTCATGCACTCTCCACTTCATAAATTTACTATTAATTGTAATGTTATTGTTCTTTTTCAATTAATACTTTCAATTAAATCTGAGGTCACGGACTACACAAAGTGTTGAAAGTTAAATTACAAAATATTGTTAGTAATGCAATTGAGAACACTTTATTCTTAATGGGTAAATATACTTTTGTAGTGTATAATAACTTAACTGAACAACTGGCGTTTAAAACAACATCAGAATTACAAGTTATTAATCTTCTCTGTTACACCCAATACTCACAGCATCAATCGCGATATTGCAAAGATAAAACGCTAAACCACGGTTGATTCCAAAGTCTGACCACCAGGACGGGGTCACAAGGTTCATAAACCACTGATTAGCCAACTTGGAGGACACCCTTATCGCAGTATATTGTTTGTCATTGGGGGAGTCAACTAAGGGGTTGTAGAGAATGTCTCTCTCCCTGTAAGAGTTGAGGGTAGAAGACAGGTACCTAGTTAGACAACTTTTAATGCTGTGAAATTATAAAAGAAAAATAAACGAATATAAGAAACGTATTTAACATATAAATAGTGGTTAGTTTAATGTTACAATGACTGTCGACTCTTTCTCACCTAAAAGTAATAAGACCCCAATTCCCCTTAGCTAGAAGTTGAATTACTGGCAGTGCAATCAGGTCTTGCTTAGGCAGAGGGAAGGGCATGTCGAAATATTTCTCAAAGAAAGTTTGTAAGTGAGATGCGATATCTTTGAAGTACTCAGTCTGGTTGATAACCTCATGACGAGCCCAAACTGCGAGAATAAATAATTGCGTTAGATTGACGAAAATGAAAAGTACATATTTTTTAGGATCAATTACCACTACAATACACAGGTATTCTGCAATATCTCAAGCTTTCGGAAATTTTCATGACATTTGTCTTGAGGAGTAACATAATATTATAATCAATTAGTAAAACATATTCAAGTTCAATTTTACTTTTTTTACACTCTTTATTGACTATGAGGAAGTTTGGTCTTCATATGTTCTATTTAAAGCAGTGGTTCTTAAAGTGGGGGGGGGGGGTGACGGGCACCGGGGACTTCTCAATAGTCCGACGCCCCATTAGTCCGACGCCCGATTAGTCCGACGCCCCAATAGTCCGACAATTCCATCTTTCTGTGTTATTTTTATTTTTTGATTAAAGTAAAAAATATGAATAGGTATACTCAATTGATAACTAATCTAAATAATAAATTTATTTTTCATTTAAAAAAAAATTAATATTACTCTTTTATTTTACTTTATTTCTAATAATAATTTATGATGTAATCCATCACTTTATTTCATCATTCAATGTAGTTTGTTTTTGTTGTATCCGCTAGTTTGTTGTACTGCAGACTTCATGATTGTTTAATCACCTGGCAGGGGGGTTCGGGGGCCGCACGCCCCCGATATACATATGTTTTATGTTAAATCAGTAATAAACTACAAAATTCTCGGACTAATGGGGCGTCGGACTAATGAATATTAACCACGGGCACCCCTTTGGGGCCTGGATTTTATGAAGGGGGTGCCTGGGATTACTTATACATGAAGTATATTTGAACTTTTCTAACATCATAGTAACCAAATACGTATATTATAATACTAGCTTTTCAATTTATTTCAATGCAAGACAATGCTCAGGGGGTGCCTGAGAAAAGCAAGGGGTGTGCGAGAAAAATACTTTAAAGAACCACTGATTTAAAGCGTTAAGGCTTCTTCACACATCACCGGGATCCGTCCGGCACGTCCCGGTCCGTCTCCGTCACTCTCCTCTCAGTGATTCGGTGTCAGTGAAAAAGATATCGTTACATTAATTTCAACGGACATATTCACACAGTACCGGCCCTTCGCAGTGATAAAAAATCACAGACCGGTGACGTCCCGGACGGATCACGGTGATGTGTGAAACAGCCTTTATTCTACTCATAAGTATAATGGTGGACGGACAACTCGTACCTGGACAACTCGTACCCGGACAACTCGTACCCGGACAACTGGTATACAGGACAACTCGTACCCAGACAACTGGTACCCGATTTCCATAATTTCGTGTTAAATGTACCTAATTATAATAACTGAATGAAATACAAGTCCGATTTTCAAAATTAGTTAAATGTACATGATTATAAATTAAATAACGTATGCGTGTTCATACGAATTTTGTAAGGTAGTATGTATTTTTTTGTCTCTATAAAAGTTTTAATTTTATCTTTAGCTGTGCTAGCTAGGTTACTTAATATTTGACTTACTTAAGTACATTAAAAGAGGTTAATTTAATTAAATTAGCACTGTTGGTTCTAATATATTTTTCGCGTATTATGTTTGAAAATATATATCATGAAATGGAAGACTCTTGAAGTGAGATCATACAAATTTTGTAATGTAGTCTATATTGTAGTCTCTATGAAAGTTCCTATTTTATCCTCATTTGAATTGTCAGTTTATGTATGTTTCATTGAAATAAAACAAAAGGGTTATTTTATTATGCCTTTAATTGTTATTAAAATTATGTACATTTAACTAAATTTTGAAAATCGGACTTGTATTTTATTCAGTTATTATAATTAGGTACATTTAACACGAAATTATGAAAATCGGGTACCAGTTGTCCGGGTACAAGTTGTCCGGGTACGAGTTGTCTGGGTACGAGTTGTCCGGGTACGAGTTGTCCGGGTACGAGTAGTCCGGGTACCAGTTGTCCTAGAGCCAAGTATAATATTGCTCTAATATTCTCTTACTTTTTCTCTTAAAAATATTCTCTTAAAAAATAAACAATATTTCCTTCACTGAATATTCATTGGGCAAATTTCCTTGAGACGATAATTCCGCGGGGCAAATTTTCCTATGGCAAAAATTCTCTGAAATCAATTGATTTTATTGCGACGAAAATTCTGCGAGGCAAATTTTCTTGCGGCTAACTTTCCTGTCGAATATTAATACATAGAATATGTTCTTATGACTCACTCCTGAAGAACACCTCATCTGATCTCTCTCTGGTACCGTTTGTGTGGGCAAGATCTGACACAACGAAAGACATCAAGTAAGGAGACGTGGGGACTGTGGTGTCGAAATGGTCCCATACCCAACCTTGTTGCCCCTCCCTATAGATGAAAATTTTGTTTCCTATTAATGATTTATAAAATAAACATATTTGTTTCATTATCACAATTAAATAGAACATTAAGTCAGTAGGTATTTATCCTATATTCGCTAAGGAAATGAAGAGAATTGGATAGCGAGGAATTATGGCTGAGAAATTAATCTTAATACCTTCAATGACGTCTGGTCAAACTCCAAATTTATGACGGGTGATTAACACTCTGGATTATGGAATCTCAACTCAAAATCACGAAAGATAACAGGTGATTTCAGATTTTTCAGGCAAGGGAGATCCCTCTCCCATCTTATATTAGTCAGAATCGGGATTTTCGATGTGTTATTTCACCATTATTCGAGACGAGTGGCTATGAAGATGTTTTAAGATTTCTTATATGTTTTAAGATTTCTTATATGTTTTAAGATTTCTTATATGTTTTAAGATTTCTTATATGTTTTAAGATGTCTTATATTACATGAGATATCGCGCGGGTTCTCCACTATGGGACTTGTAAAAGTTGAACGTCTTTCCGCGTTGAAGTATGACGAACCGTATGCTAAGTAGCTACTAGCTATATATTGTCTACGTGTGATGCAAGAACTGACCGTACCACTTATAATGATAATATCTCACATTGGCTTTGTTTCAATCCTTGGCATATTGGAGAGAGAAGTCATATTAGTTTCTCTGGCTAGAAACACTTCGAACTCAGCCTTCAGGGCAGGCTCATCAAAGCAAGGGAAAGCTCTTCTAGCGTCTATAGTTTGGAAATTTGAAGCCGCCATCATTCTGCAAAACAGTTTAATGAAGAAAATAATTTTAGAAGTTTGTACAGTAGTAAACGATTAAATAAGATTATTAATACGAATTTCTTGCTTTTTCTTCATACTATTAAATTATATTACATTTCAGTTATATGTTTTATTGCTAAGAAAAGCAGGGAATTTCACAGAACTCAACGGAACTAAGATTTTATTCTCAAAAGTTCAACAGCAAGAATAATAATCTAGTGACAATATAAGTAAAATGCTACAATAAAAAAAATTCCAATGAGCTATTTCAACTGATTTCCATCCATTATTCAAAATAATCATTGAAATATTACTCAAATTGAAGATAAAGAAAACCCCTTACTTTTTTTCTCCCGCCTCATTGGTGTAAGACAATCGGAAGAATCCTTTGAGTTTATCGTTCAGATAACCTTCGTACTCCATCTTCAGCACATACTCCAAGCCTGAGGAAAGTTCCTTTTCCAACATAGCGACGTAAAACTCCTTTTCTTTGTCATATTTTTGCTCTCTGATGCGTAGCGATTCAGTGGATCTTGTATGCATCAGCTATGTGAAACAGAAACAATTATTTTACACAGCTACAATAAAAATAATAATTAGGGTGAATCGTTCGGAGGTTTTATTTCGATTTTTCCTTAGCTACAATGATAGAAATTGGCACATTGGTGAAAAAATACTATATGAAGAATTTCAGCCCAATCGGTTAAAGGGGCAGTAAACTTTATAAAAAAATGTCATTTTTTCTAATAAAATGATTGCTTAGTAAGAATAAAGCATTCATGTAAAATTGTAATGTTCAATAAAATCTAATAATGGAAATATATCAATTTATATATAATTAATTTCTTACCAAATGCTAACGGTGATGGCGCCACAATCGATGTCGCCATCTTGTAAACAAACAAATTGAGATAAGTTTCTATCTAGATTCTAGCTTAAGTGAAGAGATGGCTTTATTTTTAAAGTTATGCCTTCTTGTCTTGAATCTCTTAACCATTTTAACGCAAAAAAAGGTTAATTACTGCATACATAAATTAATATGAAAACAATAAATATACTCACGTACATACTAATGAGTGGTAATACTTCCGCTAGGTGTCGATAATTTTATTATATACTTTTTATAAAAACATTTTAAAAATAAACGAGCACTAAAATATTACATAATTAAATATTCTGAATCGATTAAAAACAAATTTGGCGATTGTTTGATTTTAACTTTACTATCCCTTTAACATCTTCTGCCTCCGGAGGAGGGGCAAAATTATTGAAAATAAGCTGAAAACACCAATTATCTAATGTGAGTTTAAACTGGGCTCTTGACATCTTTAAGAATTGCTATAAACGCATACATGATGATCAAAGTCTGATAAATTCATTTTTAGCAATAACGAAATTCTTCGCAAACGTCTTCTGCCTCCGAGGGGTTGGGGGACAATGTCATAATTTGGAGAAAATAGCTTATATTTGAAAATTATCACGACATTATACTAGGTTCTTGATCTCACATGAAACTGCTACAACTGTAAACTTGATGTCAAAAGTCCATACATTTGATAAATACAAAGAAAAAAGTATCTTCTGCCCCCGGGGGTTCGGGGAAAATGTACCATTTAGTTAAAATTATGATTATTAATGTCACAATGTCCGTTTATATAGGTCAGATCAATCATAATATGATCTGATTGGTTTAATGAAGTCTATATTGCTTCAATTTAATTTATTTGATCACATATAGTAATAATTTCCACCTTCAACCCCTGTGGGGGCCGGTAAAATAAATATTGTAACACATTTTCTTTATATTTATAAGTTAATCCAAGACTGTATTATATAGCAATAGAAAACTGCATTATGATGTTGAAAATTAAAATATTAAAAGTACAGCTACGTCGATTAGAACTCCATCTATCACCTACCACCCACCTATAGTTGAACAATTTGATCACTAGAATTTGAAATCGTTCTTTGATCGAAATCTTGGCATCTCAGTTCTTCAATGGATGTGTGAACGGATATAACAGTCTCTCTTACAATTCCCAATCAAGCTGCAGAAGCTTCAGTAAGCAATTTAATCAGTCTTCCAACTACTTGAAAATGGCGAGATAATTGGATATATTTTTAACCAGGTTCATCTCCACTTTTAGTTAATTGTGCCAACGTTACATCAGATAACATTTTCGTGACTTGTTGATCAGTAAGTTTGACCTTATGTCAGTCGTTTATTTCGTTGTAGATGACAGATCAACAATTCACGGCTGGCAGATCAAAAACCTAACCCAGAATGGAAGAGTTGGAGTTTCGCTCTGTCAGCCTTTAATTTTCGATCTGTCAGCTACTATACGGTAGATAGATCAAATAAAGTTACTGAAGCTTGATAGGGAATTGTAAGAGAGACTGATTTTCCGTTCACACATCCAATAAAAAACTGAGATGACAAGATTTCGATAATAGAAAGATTTCAAATTTTAGTGATCAAATTGTTCAACCATGATAGGGTTGTAGGGGCTGGATGGAGTAGAAATCAACGTACAGTCACCTCCTCGTGGTGAGTTTTGGGTTGTCAATATTACTACATACATTGGCAAGCTAAGAGCTGTACATTGAATATTTCAACATCATAATGCAGTTTTTAAATTGCTATTTAATACAGTCTTGGATTAACTTCCAAAATATTTAAAAAAAAATCATGAAAACCTGTTACAATATTTATTTTGTCGGCCCTCAGAGGGGTTGATGGTGGAAAATATTACAATGTGATCAAATAAATTAAATTGAAACAATACAGACCTCATTAAACTAATCAGATCATATTATGATCGATCTGACATACATATATAAAAGAACATTGTGACATTATTGATCACAACTTTATCTAAATGGTACATTTTCCCCCGCCCCCCTGAGGGCAGAAGATACTTAGGTAGAACTTTTTTCTTTGTATTTATCAAATGTATGGACCTTTGTCATCAAGTTTACAGTTGTAGCAGTCTTATGTGAGGTCAAGAACCAAGTATAATGTCGTGATAAATTTCAAATATTAGCAATTTTTCCAAAATATGACATTTTCCCCCAACTCCCCGGGGGCAGAAAACGTTCACGTAGAACTTTGTTATTGCTAAAAATGAACTTATCGGATCTTTACCATGTATGCGTTTATAGCATTTCTTAAAGAGGTCAAGAACCCAGTTTAATGTCACATTAGATAATGGGGGGTTTTCAGCTTATTTTCAATAATTCCCCCCTCCCCCGGGGGCACAAGATGTAAACAGATTGGGCTGAAATTTTTCAAATAGTGTTTTTTCACCCATGTGCCAATTTCTATCTTTGTAGCTAAGGCAAAATCGAAAAAAAAACTCAAAACGATCCACCCTAAGCTACATAGGAAAGCATTTAGGCTCACATCAGATTAAGAATGAAATTACATGAGCATCTAGAAATAACATTTTGCATAAACCTAATTCAATTCCTTCGAATTGGATATCGAAATCCTAATACACTAACTACAATACTTCAGTTATTCAAAGCATCTAATCCGGTTGTTCTTAACCCGGGTTCAATCGAACTTCATTAATCGAAATAAAAAGTTCATGTCCCTGAAACAATACCAAGGTATCATAGTTAAAGTTAGTCTTAGAGACTTACATTTTTTAATTCACGTACCTTGACTGTGTGGTTCTTAGTTATAATATCCGCCATATGTAAGGTGATGTTGCTAGTGTTCTCCACCACTTTGAAGGTGATTTCAATGTAT